>JAVTVY010014089.1:0-54344 GCA_036873755.1 Hanleya hanleyi
AAAATCTTCAACCCAAATCACTTATAGGTATATATTTTCTAAAAGAACGTGATTGAGCTATTATTTTGAGACATATCACTGCTATGGTATAGAAATATGAATCTCGAACATTCTCCTCTAAGCTTGCTTTATTTTTCCTAGAAAGTCCCTTAAAATGTCGAGAAAATGGTCAAATTTGGCTCAATTTCCAGAAAAATTTGTGATAGCGATTTCAATTAAACTTCACGTTTCCTGGTCCGGTCCTAACTTAAAATGGCAAAACAAGTGGGGTCGACCTGCTAGTTTTTTGTCAGATTTTCTACCCATGAATGAATCCTGATTTTCAGGCATGCCCAAGGGGCATAACTGAGGCAGGACAAAATTTACTCCATGATCTCGATCAGCGTGTAGACGAAGCCAGCCATCGATCTGTACGTGCTTGTTTACAGCATTGATAATACTGAATAGGATGGTATTATGCCGGTGCTAGGGGCCGTGTGGTCATATCATCCAAGTTGCCACATGAACAGGTACAATAAAAGCGTACCTGAGATACAACACATATCACGAATCGTTAGATTCTTGATATGTGCTTTAGAATAGATTTACCACAAGTCTATTCTGTGAAGTCATGTGACGCAGTCAGTATGTCGGCACCTCTTCCCACTTCCCTTATATGTGTTGTAATTTTTACCTGTATATGGCGAGATTCTGCTGGTGGACGTTTCGTCCCCGAGGCCCGCCCCCTGTACAGACCTTTTTGGTCTTTGATATATGTTGGCATTTGTGGGAAGTTGATGCTGGGTCGACATCGGGCCTTACAGACTGGTCTTTTGTGTTAAATGCCGTCATTTACATCTGACGACGATACAGCTCACCAATCTCCAATGTACGAGTTGTCACAGCGAAACAGCTCACCAATTACCAGTATACGAGTTGTCAGAGCGTTTCCATCATAGCTCTCTAGATTTGTATCTAATACCGCTTATGCCTGTGCTAGGGCCGTGTGGTCATATCATCCAAGTTGCCACATGAACAGGTACAATAAAAGCGTACCTGAGATACAACACATCACGAATCGTTAGATTCTTGATATGTGCTTTAGAATAGATTTACAACAAGTCTATTCTGTGAAGTCATGTGACGCAGTCAGTATGTCGGCACCTCTTCCCACTTCCCTTATATGTGTTGTAATTTTGACCTGTATATGGCAAGATTCAGCTGGTGGACGTTTCGTCCCCGAGGCCCGCCCCCTGTACAGACCTTTTGGTCTTTGATATATGTTGGCATTTGTGGGAAGATGATGCTGGGTCGACATCGGGCTTTACAGACTAGTCTTTTGTGTTAATTGCCGTCATTTACATCTGACGACGATACAGCTCACCAATCTCCAATGTACGAGTTGTCACAGCGAAACAGCTCACCAATTACCAGTATACGAGTTGTCAGAGCATTTCCATCATAGCTCTCTAGATTTTGTATCTAATACCGCTTATGCCGGTGCTAGGGGCCGTGTGGTCATATCATCCAAGTTGCCACATGGACAGGTACAATAAAAGCGTACCTGAGATACAACACATATCACGAATCGTTAGATTCTTGGTATGTGCTTTAGAATAGGTTTACCAGAAGTCTATTCTGTGAAGTCATGTGACGCAGTCAGTATGTCGGCACCTCTTCCCACTTCCCTTATATGTGTTGTAATTATAGATATAAGCTATTAAGAAGACAAGAAGAAATATGATATAGCAGAACACAGGCAGTCTATCGTATTAGGAAATTTGACCGGAGCCATTACTACGAAACTATGGAGAGCCACCATAGATCTTGCATGCTACGCTCGTATTTTGCTATCAACATGTGATATGCGATATATATCATTCACTGCATCATTTATATAGCGATTATCCACAGCGAGAAGATCGTTTATTACGCCTCAAAGTAGCTTGTTTGATAGCCGATTGGTCAATTGCCATCCCATAAATAGTTCGTATTAGGGCAGCCACACACCTAATACGAACAATCACGTGTTAACGTTACCATAGTGGAAGGTGGAATTGGCGTAGCCTGTCCTTCAATGCAACGTCACAAAGCCGACACGTCACAAAACGAAGAGCTACGTCTTATCAATGGCTTTGTGACGTTGCGACTCAGCGTTTGCTTTCAACCCAAAGACGTTGTGGGCATGCGCGACCCTTTCGTATTAGGTCAGGAAATGTGAATCAGTTGCAGTTGTCTTACGAAAACAAACCGCATTTAATCGTTGTTGTCGTCGCGTTTTCGGCTTAAACAAAGGCTCTTCGGCATAATAAAATCGTTATGATGTTTGTTTGAGGGGGCATACGAACTATTTACATGGTCAGTGTGGGGAATTCTTATCGGTCTCGCCTGACGGCTCGACCGATAAGAATTCCCCACACTGACCATGTAAATAGTTCGTATGCCCCCTCAAACAAACATCATAACTGATACTATATAGGGTTTGATGAATGAGAAGAAACAGGCTTTGAATGGATCGGTTTAGCGCCTGCATATAATCAGATTCATAAGAGAACAGATATAGGTCAGGCAACATGGGTGCACAATTAGTACCCTTTGGAATATCTATATGCTGTTGATATATTGTGTTACCAAATTTCACAAAGATATTTTTAATGAGAAATTCAAGCAATTCTATAAACAAAGAAACATCCCATTAATGATATCTCTTGTATGCAGTAGAGTTAAAGAATGCTAGCAAAACCTAAGCTAAAAGGTCTTGAAATGGAATATCGGAAATAGCTTTGTCAAAGCAAACGGCACTGGAAATTAAACACATTTAAAATTGGACTTCGTGTTTGCATGCACAATTGCTGGGGCACGCATGGTGGCCAAGAGGTCCTCCTTTACGTGAAAGTGTGGTGGCTAACAAATCAATATCTTACAAATTGTCACGCATATGTCAGTTAGGTAAGTTTTAGCTTAAAAATGTAAAAATTACTTACAGTGTACATTTTGTTATTAATATACATCTTTTTATAGGGCAAGACCCACAGATATTGAAGTGGAATATAGTCACCTCCCTCAGTTTGAAGGTCAGTTGCTAATTATATTAATAGTCATTTTTACCCTTCAGCAATCATGGCCATGGTTCTGCATAAAAAAACTGAGTGCTGGATATTTCTGTCAAAATGTGTGTAAATTTGGCCAAATTTGTTTGAGCCCTGTGCTTATAACCTGTGCTTAAACATTGGAAAGCGTTATCGAGTGTCGGGCATTCTGTCCTTTACAAACCAATAAGCTGGGGAATTTGTGGGGTTTATGTCGGTTAAGCTGTGTAGGGATCATGCGGGGAATGTGTAGGACAGCCAATGTGGAGAATTTGTAGGGATTTGGTAAAATTCCAACATTGGACTTAGTCGTGGAAAAGGAGTTTCTTAATGCTGCTTAGCTGAATTAAATCCCCGCACTATCCCAAACTCAGCCCCACGTGTTCCCTACATGTGGGGATGATGCGGGGAACTATATTTAACTCTGGTATGTGATCGACCCACAATATTCCTGCAGTAATTTCAAGCGTCTACTCTGTCATCCATAATTCAGCCGTCGTCCATTAGAGAATATCCGCGTCCATAATGGGACGGAAAACCCCACAATATCCTCACATGGAGAATCTGCGGTGCAGAAAAGCCCACAATATCCTTACGTGGGGAATCTGCGGGGCAATACTTCCAGCATGGGACAAAAAACACATAATGTCCCCACGTGGGAAATCTGCGGGGCAGTACTTCCACCATGGGACATAAAAAACCACAATGTCCCCGAGTGGGGAATCTGCGGGGCAGAAAACCCCAGAATATCCCCATGTGGGGAATCTGCAGGGCAGAAAAGTCAACAATATCCCCATGTGGGGAACCTGTGGGGCAGTAATTCCAGCTTGGGAGAGAAAACCCCACAATATCCCCAGGTGGGGAATCTGCGGGGCAGTAATTTTAGCATGGGACAGAAAACCCCACAATATCGCCACGTGGGGAATCTGCGGGCAGTAATTCCAATATGGGGCAGAAATCCCCACAAAGAGGTATGGAAAGACAGTAGCCCTACAATATGCCCACGTCTGGGGATGGCGTGGGGTTGTCGCCCCCGAATGTACCAACAATGGGTTATTTTCGGGGTAGTTATTTGGGAGTGGGGAGTGAATTGGGCAGAGCACTCTGCAGTATCCCCACAAATGGGGAAATTACGGGGCAGGGTGCACAAAACACCATCTGTACGGAATCCTCGGGTGACGGGGAGGGGGCGTCTTCTATCTGAAAGGGCCTGCCATTTGTACAGACTGTCTAGACTGTCTGGATTCCTCCTGCAATATCATCCATCCCTTAAAATAACTACCAGCAGAAGCAGAATCACCTTTTATTCTCACAAATTGCCCGTTTTACTGTTTTGTATCTGTAGTTCTTTTGTTACAAATATATAGAAATATTTGTGTGCATGTGTGAGTGCATGTGAGTTATGTTTGATAATATATAACGATTGTGTTTATCCAGAGGGCCTCAAGGGAGAACAGTCTTCTGACTGATTGTTGTAATCCTCGAAAAAAATAAAGAATTTATTATTATTTAACAGCATAAAATATACATTGCACCGTGTCTTAACTCTTTGCCCCATGTTGACGCAATCTGATACCCTGTTCCAAACCATACAGACTTTTTTCTATGCTGCCCCATAGACCTTTTTGGTGATCACCTGTAAATTGTCGGGTACAAATCTATTGGAGAGCTGGGGTCAAAGGTTTATTAATATTTTTATCTCGCCTTACGAAGTAAGGGGGAGATATTGTGAGGGGGGGAGAGGATGTCGTCGTCGGTGTTAGTGTCGGTGTCCCCTGCCTGGAAATGATAAGGTTTTTGGTTTAGCAAGTTAAAAAAAAAAAAATATATCGGGGGGTTGGGGTGGGTATGCCACCTGGGGGTACTACCCCTGGGGTGCTTTAATGTTAAAATCCCTGTGAATGAGTTTTGCATTTAGCTGAAGTGCACATGTACATCTGTACTTGGAAAGTTTCTTGCAGTTGTCAGCTGTCATTGGGTGATTATGAAACTTGGTACACATGTTTCTTTTGATTAGAGGATGTACCTGTGCTATTTTTGAGAAGAAATATTAATTTTACTCCAAATTATGGCAAATGAATGAGTTTTCTGTTTAGGTGAATTGCACATGTAGGCCTCTATATGTATACATGTACATGTACAATGTGAGTTTGCTGCAGTTGTCAGCTCTCATTGGATGATTATGAATCTTGGTACACATGTTTCTTATGATTGGAGAATGTACCTGTGCTATTTTTTATATGAAATATTAATATTTCTCCAAATTATGGCAAATGATGGAGTTTTGCGTTTAGCTGAAGTGCGCATGTACATCTGTACACCAGTTTGCTACAGTTGTCAGCTGTCATTGAATGATTATGGAACTTGGTAGACATGTTTCTTATGATTAGAATATGTACCTGTGCTATTTAGGAGATGAAATATTAATTTCTGTTCATACTTTGAGTGTTTTGTCTATTAGTAAGTTGCCAGTAATAATGTACATGTATATGGATTTATTACGCCTCAGAGTAGTTTGTTTGATAGCCGATTGGTCAATTGCCATCCCATAAATAGTTCGTATTAGGTCAGCTACACACCACATACGAATAATCACGTGTTAACGTTACCATAGTGGAACGTGGAATTGACGTAGCCTGTTCTTCAAGGCAACGTCACAAAGCCAACACGTAAGAAAACGAAGAGCTACGTCGTATCAATGGCTTTGTGACGTTACGCCTCAGCGTTTGCATTCAACCCAAAGATGTTGTGGGCATGCGCGACTCATAGAACCTGTTTCGTATTAGGTCAGGAAATGTGAATCAGTTGAAATTGTCTTACGAAAACAAACCGCATTTAATCGTTGTTGTTGTGGCTTTTTCGGCTTATACAAAGGCTCTTCGGCATAATAAAATCGTTATGATGTTTGTTTGAGGGGGCATACAAACTATTTACATGGTCAGTGTGGGGAATTCTTATCGGTCTCGCCTGACGGCTCGACCGATAAGAATTCCCCACACTGACCATGTAAATAGTTCGTATGCCCCCTCAAACAAACATCATAACTGATAGTACACCTGCACATGGAAAGTTTTCTGAAGCTGTCAGCTTTCAATGTGATTCGATGATGTGCATGTGCCTTTTAAGAAATATGACATTAAATCTGAATTTTTGTCCTAATTATTGCATTTTGCACTTCGTACCTTCCCATTGATAAGTTTTTTGTTGGGCAAAAATTTACATGTAGATCTGTACATGCAAAGTTTGTTGAACCTTTCGTGGGATGTAAAACTTGGTGGACATGTTTTATGTTTTCCTAGGTCACAGCTCTCCGGCAGTAATCCCACACGGGACTGAGCTATCCAGCTGTATTCCCAAATGGCATTGGCCTATCCAGCAGTAATGCCAAACGGGACTGACCTATCCAGCAGTAATCCCATACGGAACTCAACTATCCAGCAGTAATCCCAGACCGAACTGGTCTATCCAGCAGTATTCCCATTTCGGACTGTCCTATCCAGCAGTAATCTCACACAGGACTGACCTATCCAGCAGTAATCCCAAATGGCGCTGGCCTATCCAGCAGTAATGCCACACTGGACTGACCTATTCAGCAGTAATCCCAGACTGGACTGGCCTATGCGGCAGTAATCCCACATGGGACTGGTCTATCCAGCAGTAATTCCACACAGGACAGCTCTATGCAGCAGCAATCTGATTAAAACTTCGAAAGAGGAGCGGTTTATTAAGATAAACCGCTCCTCTTACGGACATGTCCCTGATTAAGATCTGGGACAGTTCCTATAATAAATCCGTCAGATGAATTACAAGCGTCTAGTCCGTCATTCATAATCCAGCCGTCGTCCATTAGAGAATATCCGCGTCCATAATCCAAAGACCTATTCCATTTCCACATAACAGTATTAGCACCAAATTCAAAAAGACAATCATAGTATACATAAACATAGGCTTGTTTCCTGCAAGAGAGAAGCGTCAACAGTTTTCAATGATGCCGGCAAGACATCATGATGTTCCAAAAATATCAAATCCGTATCGCTGATCAGTGATCTTAATCCATAATAATCGTTCGAAAGTCGTTATCTAGAGAATGGTGTATCTCAGCTCACGCTTTTGATTGTGACTGTTCATATGAGCACCATGAGGTATCTTGAAGTACATGGGTTCATACGGCCCTCAGCCCAAGGTTAAGCGGAATTAGACACAAGTTACGAAAATCTGTAACGCCATAGATCTTGCACGCTACGTGTTCCTATTTTGTTATCAGGAGATGTGATATGCGTATCGCCAAATTTGAGAAAACTTTGGAGTGGAGGCGCTTGGAGGAAAAGCCCTGTTTTATAAGTTTCTGCAACAATGTTTTGTGACGTTGATTGAAATCGTCACAATTAACACAGGATCTAGCAAATGCTACTAGGCGATATTTATACGCCATATGCAGGTGCCACTGGAATATTACTGTCCAGAAAGGGATAGTTTACGATGTCGGAATTGTAATCATCTCTTTTGTCATAAAGTCGACGAGAGAGAATGCCCGCTTCATTTTCGTAGAGATATAGATCTAAATATGATGTACCTGTAGGGCTATGTGTAGTTTCCTTCAAATCCAGTTTAGGTGGATATATATCCTTTTTATAGCGATTATCCACAGCGTGAAGATCGTCTATATAGCGTTTACTGAATGAAAAGGAACGGGCTTTGAATGGATCGGTTTTTGAAAGCGCCTGCATCTAGTCATTTTCATAAGAGAACAGATAAGCCAACAGGGGTGCGCAATTAGTACCCATTGGAATTACAAGCGTCTAGTCCGTCATTCATAATCCAGCCGTCGTCCATTAGAGAATATCCGCGTCCATAATCCAAAGACCTATTCCATTTTCCACATAACAGTATTAGCACCAAATTCAAAAAGACAATCATAGTATACAAAACATAGGCTTGTTTCCTGCAAGAGAGAAGCGGTCAACAGTTTTCAATGATGCCGGCAAGACATCATGATGTTCCAAAAATATAAAATCCGTATCGCTGATCAGTATTCTTAATCCATAATAATCGTTCGAAAGTCGTTATCTAGAGAATGGTGTATCTCAGTCACGCTTTGATTGTGACTGTTCATATGAGCACCATGAGGATCTTGAAGTACATGGGTTCATACGGCCCCTAGCCCAAGGTTAAGCGGAATTAGACACAAGTTACGAAACGTAACGCCATAGATCTTGCACGCTACGTTCGTATTTTGCTATCAGCATGCGATATGTATCGCCAAATTTGAGAAACTTTGAGTTGAGGCGCTTGGAGGAAAAGCCCTGTTTTTAAGTTTCTGCAACAATGTTTTGTGACGTTGATTGAAATCGTCACAATTAACACAGGATCTAGCAAATGCTACTAGGCGATATGTATACGCCATATGCAGGTGCCACTGGAATATTACTGTCCAGAAAGGGATAGTTTACGATGTCGGAATTGTAATCATCTCTTTTGTCATAAAGTCGACGAGAGAGAATGCCCGCTTCATTTTCGTAGAGATATAGATCTAAATATGATGTGCCTGTAGGGCTATCTGTAGTTTCCTTCAAATCCAGTTTAGGTGGATATATATCCTTTTTATAGCGATTATCCACAGCGTGAAGATCGTCTATATAGCGTTTACTGAATGAAAAGGAACGGGCTTTGAATGGATCGGTTTTTGAAAGCGCCTGCATCTAGTCATTTTCATAAGAGAACAGATAAGCCAACAGGGGTACGCAATTAGTACCCATTGGAATTACAAGCGTCTAGTGCGTCATTCAGAATCCAGCCGTCGTCCATTAGAGAATATCCGCGTCCATAATCTAAAGACCTATTCCATTTTCCACATAACAGTATTAGCACCAAATTCAAAAAGACAATCATAGTATACAAAAATATAGGCTTGTTTCCTGCAAGAGAGAAGCGGTCAACAGTTTCCAATGATGCCGGCAAGACATCATGATGTTCCAAAAAAATCAAATCCGTATCGCTGATCAGTATTCTTAATCCATAATATTCGTTATAGAGTTGATATGCTGTTGATATATTGTGTTGCCAAATTTCACATAGATATTTTTTATGAGAAATTCAAGCAACTCTATAAACAAAGAAACACCCCATGAATGATATCTCTTGTATGATATCTCTTAGTAGAGCTAAAGAATGCTTTATGGCTTCCGACATTAATATATCTATGATCTGTTTTCTTGAACGCAGATATTATTAATGAACTTAGACGGTCAATAAGGTCCTGATGAGGGATTGTAGTAAAGAGATTCGAGAAATCCCATGTGAATACATGTCTGTACGGTATGTGACCTTTAGCATCAAGTTCCTCCATAAGACATTTTGAGTTTTTTAATATCCACATACATTCAATGCCCGAGTTTTTAGAAGTAGTGGCGCAATACCTTTCCCAAAATACTTCAACTCCTTCGATAACCAGATTTATGTTTTAATTTGTTTGACTGTCTGCCTTTCCTGTTCTGTCTCTCCGTTTGTCTGGTAGCATTTGTTGTGAGCTCCAGCACTAGGTTATCCATGTAGATTGCCAAGCATTACCCATGTCTTACCAATGAGAGAAAAAACTCCCAAGTGTGTTTCAAACCAGGCCGTGTGGTCATATCATCCAGGTTGCCACATGAACAGGTACAATAAAAGCGCACCTGAGGTACAACACATATCACAAATCGTTAGATTCTTGGTATGTGCTTCAGAATAGGTTAACCGGAAGACTATGCTGTGAAATCATGTGGCTCTGTCAGTATGTCGGGACCTCTTCCCACTTCCCTTATATGTGTTGTAATTTTTACAGGTATATGGCGAGATTCTGCTGGTGGGCGTTTCGTCCCCGAGGCCCGCCCCCTGTACAGACCTTTTGGTCTTTGATATATGTTGGCATTTGTGGGAAGTTGATGCTGGGTCGACATCGGGCATTACAGACTAGTCTTTTGTGTTAGATGGCGTCATTTTCATCTGACGACGATACAGCTCACCAATCCCCAGTGTACGAGTTGTCACAGTGAAACAGCTCACCAATTACCAATATACGAGTTGTCAGAGCATTTCCATCATAGCTCTCTAGATTTGTATCTAATACCGCTTATGCCGGTGCTAGGGGCCGCATGAACAGGTACAATAAAAATCGTTAGATTCTTGGTATGTGCTTAAGAATAGGTTAACCTGAAAACTATAGGGCCTACTGTGAAGTCATGTGGCTCTGTCAGTATGTCGGCACCTCTTCCCACTTCCCTTATATGTGTTGTAATTTAGCAAGATAAAGGTTCAGCTCACTTTTATTTTCAACGTGAAAATCACTGTATGCTGCTATGCTTTTTTAGAATGGTTTGAAGGCCCTTCATTTGGCGGCTAGAACTGGACAATTGGACATTGTCACTGAGCTGTGGAAGAGAGGGGCCGATATTGAAGTGAAAACTAAGGTATGAGGTTCGTTTTTGTCTTGAATTTTCTTTGTTTTTTAATTTATTATTATTTTTTTGTAATCATAAATTTAGCTGAATTATCATATAATATGTACCGCCTACAGCAATGACATGTTCCATCACTTATGTGGCCTACAAAATATCTCACTGGCAAGTGGTGGCATCAAGCAAATACCGGTAGTATGATTGACTTTTCTAATTTGTTGCTAATGCTGCTATATGGAATATGGAAACGGTCGTTGGATTATGGACGCAGATATTCTTTAATGGACGACGGCTGAATTATGAATGACGGACCAGACGCTTGTAATCACGGTTCCAAGATAGGGATACGTTTATCATGAACTGCCCAAACATGCAAGGATTTACTCTTTCATGAAGTAGAGGACGGCATATGTTGATATTATTCATTGGTCAGCAGTATTTTGTACAACTCACAACATGTATCTACGTTCCGTACTCTAGGGAAAGAAGGATAATTGGCAGTTGCACTTGACACTCACAACTCATATTATGAATTTCCCAACCAGCTTCTTTATGCCGTTTATTATATGTTTATTGCGATCTATACTGTATTTTAGAAAGGCCACACAGCTTTACACATTGCCTCTCGAGCCGGACAGTTGGAAGTCGTCCAACTCCTTGTGCATCATGGGGCCACAGTGAACGCCCAATCAGAGGTTAGTTTCACAAACTGGTTGTATTCTATAATTTCGTGAATCTGAAGCCTATTTGACATATCGTCTATGGAAATTAAAGTTTTGTTCTGTCTTGACAAACAGTCACAAGCGTTTGTACGGAGTCATTTATGTACCGTACAGTTCAACTAAGAGTTCAATTTCCAAATTTAACATTGGCTAACTGGATAACAATAACAACTGCTCTATTTCTTGCAATCGATATTGTAGATTGTGGGGTTTGGCAATAGTGGGTAACGATTTTATGTTGACTAGTATTATTCTGACACTTTGAAAATAGCCAAAAGAATACGGCCAGAATTACTAACTCACTATCGATTCAGTCGTTAGGACGGTGGGACGTTATCAGCATAGTGGTACGTTTGATTTTCAAACAGTGAATGAATATTTCAAATGCATCCCGGCATTAGTTTAAGATTCTTGTTCATCGACTTACATTTCAGGATGGTTCCACTCCCCTGTTTTATTCGGCAGAAGCAAAGCATGCAACAGTCGTCACATTTCTGCTGACAAACGGTGCAAATCCCAATCTGGCAACAGAGGTTTGTTGAATTGACAAATGCCTATCAACAAAATTGAATTGAATTGAATACTCACTGTAATTCAGATTCATTCAATATCGTGGGTTAAATTCGAGGTAAATTAGAATATGCAAATACTCCCAGCATTGTTTGAATATAGTTTGTTTATGAGGCATAGTGCAGCTCGTTAACGAAAACGTACGACCCGTAAAATACCTGGTATGTGATTTCTGGTATTCAGTAAAGTATTGAATCTGTGGCGAAAAGCCAAGGTCTTGCAGCTCAGCCCGCTCATCTTCTGTTACATGAAACCCTCATTTCCCTCTTCCCTTCTCCTCCTGAACTGACTTTTTGTAGACCCACTGACCTAATCTCTACATTGCAAGAACTCTATGCATAATCAATATGCAAGGTATTCGTATTAGTCATGCACTTTAGGCATATTTCTCTAGAATTACAAACTTGCGACAATATTTCTCGGGATATCGCCATATATGATAATATTTCAATTAGAATGTATCTCTTTTCAGAAAGTGAGCCTTCATAAGAATAATTCAAAATGGATTTCGAAATTTTGGCCTGAATTTTCTTTTGTCGAATTTACCGGTTGTTGTTTTTTCAATGCTACTCATTGGGAAAGATGAGAGGATCAAGATGGTGGTCAATCCGGCAAAAATTGTTATCACAGACATTGAAATTTTGAAGACTAAATGATTCTAAATTCTAAAGTGGGTTGCAGTATTTTCTGTCATGAAACGCCTGAGCAAGTAAACCACGGAATGTCTCGCGAAGCTGGACATTTATCGTGACATTCAGACAACACTTCTTTTCTATCTTGGACGTGAACATCAACTCGGATTGATAAACTGTTTATTTGATATCCAAGTTCCGTAGGTTCACAGGAAATAAGCGGGGTTCGTCATTAAAGAAGTTCCAGACAAATTCAATTTTGCGTCTACTGCGCATGTTTCTGCGCATCTACCAAAATAGTGATATTTAAAAGAAATTTAATTAAAAAGGAAAATATAAGCTTCTAGAGGAACGGTTGTGAAGGGGCTTTTGAATTAGATTAAATATGTTTTTTTTTCAAATTTGAGTCAATACGATTTCAACGAATTAGTGCTGGCAAACTGACTTTATAGCGAAATCAGGATAAATTGGCCTCATCACTATGGTTTCCCATGTTGCCATCCTACGACTTTGAAGAGAAGCCTGACGACCCCTCGTTTTCATTAGCTTTTCCGATTCCGCATTGTTTCAGAAATATGTTGAGGCATTTTGGAGGAAATGCCATTTTACCTTCTTAGGAAATATTAGCTTTTTCTATGAGAATAGATGCATTTTTAATAGAAGTCCTATCTAATCCCATATGTTAGAGTACGGCTAAACCATTATAGTACACCATATATATTTCTCGATTATGCAAAATTAATCCTGGTGATCCCTGAATTTTAACCTTTATTTTAAATGTTGAAGGTTTGCTCTTCCTTTTGTCGAAATATAAGAAAAATGATATTTGATTTTCAAACCTTCTTAAACTGAGCAAAACTAAGAACAGAGACAAGAGATTAAAGAGATTATCTAAATTCCATTAGCTCTTCGTGTTGATAATTATATCAGTGTTTCTTCAGGATTATTAACAACATATACAGGTTCCTACTTTTCTCAAAGAAATCATGACTGTGATGTTTTGACATATTATAATACATAATTAGCGCAATAGCTTGATGAAAAACATACGAATTCTAAAAAAAAACATTCAAGGGAAAATGACGCCTTGGTATACTGCTAAAGTACCAATTAATAGATCATCGTGTTTATCTGGAGAGCATGATAGGTACTATATTCACTTATCGGCCATCATTTAAGAGTCACAATATATTTAATCAAACCAATGAATTCATCATAATGTCACTATTTCATGCAATGAAACTTCTGTCAACAGAACGGATTGACTCCAATCGATGTAGCCGTGTTAGATGGACATATCGAAGTACCTTTCCTTATTGCGTCACACATCGCGACGAACGAGAACGAGATCAAATGCGTTGACGACACAGTGAAGGTAACTCTTAACTCATTCATTCAATTCATTCACAACTGAAGACTCTATTTAAGCTACACGTATGCGGACGTGTTTTGTGATGAAAACGCCGATATACGGCACTTGCATGTATACAGATTATGTACAGTAGTTTTTCTTTGTCAAGTTGTACCCTCAAGGTCATTCATCCCAATACTGCAAAACATAAATGTTTGGCTTCTAAAAACCCTGATATTTCACTATATAAAAATGATAACTATGTAGTATAATCTCTCCCAACGATATGAAAATAATCTCTACGGAAGGAATAATTTAGCCTTCAGCGGGAATCGAATCGACGACCCTCTAGTCCGTGGCGTTATTCTCAGCTATATCATCTGAGCTATATGCTATAGAATTGACAGTTTTGTATGTTGAATAGCAAGTTGTATACATGGTAACAATTAGTTTTGGTCATTTGTGCAAATATTGGATTAGTGAATTCACTCTACAATTGAAGAGATTGGGTGGTGAAATGTAGCTATCTCTACACACTGAGAAACGGAAGAGCTTGGAGTTTTATAACACGTGCACGATTGCTTTGTGGCAAGCCCTTCCTTTTTCGTGAAAGCGAACATGAGCGATGAATCTGACGCAATCGTCAACTGAAACGGGTCCATTGTAAACAGCTGAGTTTGCTTTTCATACGGTTTCACGGGAAAGTAGGTTTTGTTGCTGATTGAGCAGTTCTTGAATTCGTAATTTTTTACATAGAATTCTCCATATGTATGTCCATGTGTGAGACTGAAACCTGGAGCTGACCATCGTGATGTTGGGGTTTCCAACTTAGTCTTTGTTCTGTAGCAGAAGTTGCAGTTAATATGTCCCACACTTCACCAATGCACGTGCCTAAACAGTAATTCTATATTCAGCCAAAGCTTAATAACATTTTAAGAAATATTATAGATTGACCCTAATTTTGTTACATTTACCTTAATTTCCTTAGCTATTACGTACTGCAGCTTATATAGCATTTGTGACTGTTTGCCAGGGAAACGAAAACTTTCTATCACGGGATGACAGAGGTGCTTTATCTGATGAATTGCGAGAACTTCAGGTATGTATACATCAATTGCTTTCGAACGACCGGGTTTGTCAATTCTTTTCTTATGGGCTTAATATGTTTTGATTATTTTTCGTATAACATCGAAAATAGTTAGTGAAATCCGGTATAAATATCCTCCTGGAGCATTCACTGACTGTTTCAGCTCCATATATTTAATTTACTGCCAGTTCATCTACATAACTGAATCAGACCACTTATCACATATTTATGGCTTATAGCAAATTCTAGCTGTAGGGATGCTTGGACTTGCTCGCAGTTAAACGTAATATTTGTGAAATACCCTGGCTTTGCCGATGGAACTTCTAAATCTTTAATAAAATACTGATTCTGTGTTTTTGTTTGTCCCGGAATTATAGCCACGTTTGTTTTATGGTTGTCGTAGGCTAGTGCAACTCTGTTAGGATGTAGCTGCTATCATTAATTCGACCATCTGAATCATGTGGAGAAGTTGGACTAGATTGAGTACTAGACACCGAAATGATAAACTCAAGGTAGATTGTACGACATGGGAGCTACATGTATTAGATGCAATACAGTTGCAAATGTATCTCGATCTGCACATCCTTTATCAAGTCTCAAATGATCCAAGTGTTCATTTCTGGGTCCAGGACCGTAGAATGAATCCGGGTTGGGGTATACTCATCCTTCCGCTCAACTTCGTTAGACACATGCGGTTCCATTCAAAGCAGCAATTGACAACTATCTCATCAATCTGAAAGAATGTCTGATACTAAAATTCACCCTATCTATCAGAGTGCACCAGGACGCAGCCTATTGCATCTGAGAAAATTTCCCAAGTTGGCATTTGCATCAATACGGAGTTATTAAATGTAGGAAGAAGATATGAATATGTGTTAGGCATTGAATAGCTTCCTAAAGTCCAGTCACACGTCTAAAACTGATAAATATTAAAACAATACACGACTTGCCGGTCGTCTGAAAGTGACAAAAAAAGAAGAGTTTCGTAACTTATGTCTTCCGCTTAACTCGGGGCTAGGGGCCGTATGAACCCATGTACTTCAAGATCTTCATGGTACTCATGTGAACAGACACAATCAAAGCGTGACTGAGATACATCATTCTTTAGATGACGACTTTACAACGAATATTATGGATTAAGAATACTGATCAGCCATACGGATTTGATATTTTTGGAACATCATGATGTCTTGCCGGCATCATTGAAAACTGTTGACCGCTTCTCTCTTGCAGGAAACAAGTCTATGTTTATGTATACTATGATTGTCTTTTTGAATTTGGTGCTAATACTGTTATATGGAATATGAAATAGGTCTTTGGATTATGGGCGCGGATATTCTCTAATGGACGACGGCTGGATTATGAATGACGGACTAGACGCTTATAATTCTCAATATCCCAGAAAGATCCCCCCTCAGCTTAATTAGGGGGATTATGCTTAATATCACACTCAAGGTTGTTTCACTCATATGGTGACAGTTTCGTTAGTGGAGGAAGCCGGAGTACCCGGAGACAGCCACCGCCCTTCGGCAAGTAACTGACAAACGTTCACACATGGACCAGATGGGCCACTGTGGGCCCCCTTGATTAGGCGAGAGTATGTGAGCGCAGCTTCAATATATTTCAATACACTGATACATCAGCAACATTTCTGGATATATCTGCAGCGGTTCTCAAAAATATTGTCAAGCGCACGGGAAGACGCAATTTGATATCTATATTAATCCATGTTCAGGTGCATAGCAGGGACATATTTAAGATCTCCTATATGTCTGCAATGTTACAGTACATGAGCCAGACGATAATTAACTCCTCTCCCTGACCTCCCAACCACACACACATTTCAAAGGCTGCTTACAGGTTTGGGAATTTGAAACAGTGTTGAATTTGAAACCGTACAAATTTGTCGGGGGCGGAATGAATTTTTCTGGAGAATAAAGTTAGCATTGTGTTTGGTAGATTGTTCTAACGGTACGCTAAGACCAGATCTTGAAACATTTGCAATTAAAATCAGGCAAGAGTGAGGCGGTTGAAAGAGGATCTTCGCTCCATGTCCAGACAGAATCAGCTATTCAAGAAATTGTTGGACAGAGGAAAAGGTAAACTATAATAATGCCTGTGGCATTTCTGCCAACCCCGTCTGTCTGTGTTAACACTATAATAATGCCTGTGTCATGTCTGCCAACCCTGTCTATCTTTGTTAAGCTTACTTGGCGCTGGGGGAGCACTTTCCACCCACTCCCCCTTTTGGTTTTTTTGCTCCCATCTCCGGAACGACAAAGAATTGAGAGCTGAATCTCCGTGATTTTTTAGATTATCATATTGGAGTCATTTTAAGCCTATTAGTATGACCATCGAGTAGAGGACCATGGGTAAATTCCAAATGGCGGCCATGTTGAGTGCCGGAAAAGTGATCTTTTCGCCATATTTCTTTAAAACTTTTGCTTTTTTCTATGGAAAAGCGGGTAAAACCTATTTTATTTCATATGAGACTATTATTTACTAATTTTCCATGCGCTTTTGGCGAAGAAAAAAAAATCGAAAATTCTGACCGAAAAATCGTCTAAAAATATTCTTTTTGAAAATGATGTCATCATGGCGGCCATCTTGGATTTTTTTTTTCGTGTAGAGCTCGACCCAAAGATACAGTGTGGCAAGTTTCAGTCCTCTAGCCTTAGCGATAGCGAAAATATATAGGGTGTACTTTCCGCACCCCCCCCCTCCGCGGCTGCGTTACAACCCAAATCGCCCAGGCCAGATAGGGTTAACATGCTAACACTATAATAATGCCTCAGACATGTCTGCCAACCCTGTCTGTCTGTGTTAACATGCTAACACTATAATAGTGCCTGTGACATGTCTGCCAACCCTGTCTATATGTGTTAACATGCTAACACTATAATAATGCCTGTGACATGTCTGCCAACCCTGTCTGTCTGTGTTAACATGCTAACACTATAATAGTGCCTGTGACATGTCTGCCCTGTCATGTCTGTGCTAACATGCTAACACTATAATAGTGCCTGTGACATGTCTGCCAACCTGTCTGTCTGTGTTAACATGCTAACACTATAATAGTGCCTGTGACATGTCTGCCAACCCTGTCTATCTGTGTTAACATGCTAACACTATAATAGTGCCTGTGACATGTCTGCCAACCCTGTCTGTCTGTGATAACATGCTAACACTATAATAATGCCTGTGACATGTCTGCCAACCCTGTCTGTTTGTGTTAACATGCTAACACTATAATAGTGCCTGTGACATGTCTGCCAACCCTGTCTGTCTGTGTTAACATGCTAACACTATAATAATACCTGTGACATGTCTGCCAACTCTGTCTATCTGTGTTAACATGCTAACACTATAATAATGCCTGTGACATGTCTGCCAACCCTGTCTATGTGTGTTCACCTGCTAACACTATAATAATGCATGCGACATGTCTGTCAACCCTCTCTGTATGTGTTAACATGCTAACACTATAATAATGCCTGTGACATGTCTGCCAACCCTGTCTATGTGTGTTCACCTGCTAACAATATAATAATGCATGCGACATGTCTGTCAACCCTCTCTGTATGTGTTAACATGCTAACACTATAATAATGCCTGTGACATATCTGTCAACCCTGTCTGTCTGCGCTAACCTGCTAACACTATAATAATGCCTTTGACATGTCTGTCAACCCTGTCTATCTGTGTTAACATGTTAACTCTATAATAATGCATGTGACATGTCTGTCAACCCTGTCTGTCAGTGTTAACCTGCTAACACTACAATAATGCCTGTGACATGTCTGCCAACCCTGTCTATTTGTGTTAACATGCTAACACTATAATAATGCCTGTGACATGTCTGCCAACCCTGTCTATCTGTGTTAAGATGCTAACACTATAATAATGCCTGTGACATGTCTGTCAACCCTGTCTATCTGTGTTAACCTGCTAACACTATGATAATGCCTGTGACATGTCTGTCAACCCTGTCTATCTGTGTTAACAGGTTAACTCTATCATAATGCATGTGGCATGTCTGCCAACCCTGTCTATCTGTGTTAACAAGTTAACTCAATAATAATGCATGTGGCATGCCTGTCAACCCTTTTCTATCTGTGTTAACAGGTTAACTCTATAATAATGCATGTGGCATGTCTGCCAACCCTGTCTGTCTGTGTTAACATGTTTCAGGTTTTGTAACTCCTGGCAACTAAGGCAGGGTCGGGTCTTGGTGACAATGTTCATCTCATTGTGGCAATATAATGTCCACTAGCACCACTACTTCCAATGGTTATTTAGATTACCAACCAGGGCGGATGAAGAGTTCTACTGTGGTGCAGAATAGCGGACGAAATATCCCAAATTTATTTTTACTTCTCCCGTCCAGAAAAGGGATATGTGAATTTGTATTGAACTACCTCGCGTTGTTTATTATATCCCGTGGTGAGACGAGATCGTATAATGCGACAGTGAGTTCTGTCCGCCCGTTAACTTAGCCGTATGCCAATCGGGCAGGGGACCTTTTTCATTATGGGTTCAAAAAAGCAAAGGTCAATATCACCATGGCTGAAAAACAGTAAATCACTGGAAAGTATTATGTCTAATCTATAAGTACAGTTCACAGATGTGGATTGTGATGACGAGAAGATTTTTACCCCGTCGGTCAAGTTTAATGAAAGGGTATGGTCTGTGTCTGTTCGTATGTCTGTCCATCTTGCTTGCTAACACAGTATCTCTTGAAGGATTATTGCCAGGCGTACATTTTACTAATATTTCCCCGTTTGGGCTGTTTCCTTTGCGGCCACACATTTAATCACTTTCCATTAGATGACTTGATAGGGCTATTACATCATTGCTCGTGAATATTTGTATCTAATACCGCTTAGGCGGGTGCTAGGGGCCGTGTGGTCATGTCATTGAAGAGGTCCTCACGAACAAACAGCTACAATAAAAGCGTGGCTGAGATAGAAATCTTCACAGATATCATTTTTGGCTCATGTGATGTTTTCATATTGGCCTATGCGATCATATAGCTTCTTTTCAGTACGACGGCATATTTATATGCTGCGTTTAATTACCAAGTTCATATAACATGCAAATTGCCATGGGTCTGAAGACTATTGAATATGACTGCTCTTGATATATCTTTTTTCAAGGTCAAATACTTTCTGAAGGATAACAGCTAAGCTCTTCAGATTCATATTTTTGTCCCCCGCCGCAACGCGGCCGGGGACTTTAAAATGGTTCTTGCTTCTATGTGTCCGTGCATGCACGGACATGTCCGTGCAAATACTTCGTAAACAATAACTTCTAAATGCTTTGTCGGATTCCTCCGAAATTTGGCATCTGCATTCTTTGCGACACGACGTCTCTTGGTATTACATTTCAGCAAGATCCGCCTGTAGGTGGCGCCACTGGGGTCTTGCTTCCATGTGTCCGTGCATGCACGGACATGTCCGTGCAAATACTTCGTAAGCAATAACTTCTAAATGCTTTGTCGGATTCCTCCGAAATTTGGCATCTGCATTCTTTGCGACAAGACGTCTCTTGGTATTACGTTTCAGCAAGATCCGCCTGTAGGTGGCGCCACTGGGGTCTTGCTTCTATGTGTCCGTGCATGCACGGACATGTCCGTGCAAATACTTCGTAAGCAATAACTTCTAAATGCTTTGTCGGATTCCTCCGAAATTTGGCATCTGCATTCTTTGCGACAAGATGTCTCTTGGTATTACGTTTCAGCAAGATCCGCCTGTAGGTGGCGCCACTGGGTCTTGTTCCAATATTTAGTGCATGTCCGTGCAAATACTGCGTAAGCGATATCTCCTAAATGCTTTGTCAGATTCCTCCGAAATTTGGCATCTGCATTCTTTGCGACAAGACGTCTGTTGGTATTACGTTTCAGAAAGATCCGCCTGTAGGTGGCGCCACTGGGTCTTGTTCCAATCTTTAGTGCATGTCCGTGGATGTTCGTGCAAATGCTTCATAAGCGATAACTCTTAAATGCTTTGTCGGATTCCGAAATTTGGCATCTGCATTCTTTGCGACAAGACGTCTGTTGGTATTACGTTTCAGCAAGATCCGCCTGTAGGTGGCGCCACTGGGTCTTGTTCCAATCTTTAATGCATGTCCGTTCATGTTTGTTCATATCCTTCGCGAGCGATAACTTTCGAACAATTTGTCGGATTTCTTCGAAATTTGGTAAATGCATTCCCTGCGACAAAACACCGTTGGTGATGCGTTTCAGCAAAATCCACCCGGAGGTGGCGCCACTAGAGTTCATTCCATTATTCCATGCTGCAAGTGTTAACTTAGAAACATTTGGTCGAATTTCTTTGAAATATCCTACATATGTACCTTTCTGGGTAACATGAGAAACGTTGCGGCTCATCGGATTCTTCTCAAATTTTGCATGCATTTACCATGCCAGGAGCTGTTGCTTGGGATTGCCTTTCGCTCACTTGCACTCACAGGTGGCGCCACCTGGTGGCAACATCACAAATTCGTTTCCGGGTAATAACTTGAGAACTGATCATCGGATTCTTCTCAAATTTTGTATGAATGTACCGTGACATAAGATGTCGCTTGATAATGCATTTCACTGACTTGCGCCTAGAGGTGGCGTCACATGGTGTCAACATCTAAATTTGGTTTCTGGGCAATAACTTGAGGACCCTCATCGGATTCTTCTCAAATTTGGTACGCAGATGTCCCCACGATACCATGTTCCTTGGGATTGTATTTTCCCCGCTTCTGCCTACAGGTGGCGTCTCCTGGTGGAAAAATTTGTTTCCGGGCAATAATTTGGCAACTGCTCATCAGATTTTTCTCAAATTTTGTATTCATATGTGACCCGCCACAAATAACATGAATACCGGTGGGCATCTAGTACCGGCAATAACTTGAGGACCCCTCTTCAGAGTCTCAAAGTTCATATGCCGATACCATGACATGAGATGTCATTTGGGATTGTGTTTTGGCTGCTTGCACCTACAGGTGGTGACTCCTTGTGGCAAAGTCTAAATTTGGTTTCTGGGCAATAGGTTGAGGATGCCTTCATATTCTTGTCAAATTTAGTTTGCAGATAATATGCCAGGAGTTGTCTCTTGGGGTTGCATTTCGGTTACATAATGTTCATGCTACATGGTAAAGAAAATATATTACAGTAGCAATCAACATTCAGTCAGCCATTCGGAGTTGATCTCAAACCTGGGAAGGTGGAAAGACCCCTCTGCTTCTTACGCCTGTGAAGTAGCTGTTGCCATCCTCATGAATATCTTCTGAAACCGACAGCGCTTATAAATATTGCTGCCATTTTGGCGGGGGACCTAGCAACCTCTGGCTGCTTGTTTACATATACAACTGGTGATGGATTAGACGACTGTCCAGTTTGGCTGACGTTGACCTACATGTACTTTCCCAAGGTCAACTTTTACTTCCGGCAATATCTCGAGGTACCATGGCAATACAGTACATATGCAACTGGTGTTTTTTACGATATTTTATGAAGAATCATAGCTGTTTTCTGCAGTCAAAGTGGTGCGAACGCGTATATTGAAGCTCATATTAATGTTCCTTCTAATACCTACGTTCTTGTTGTATTACATCAGTATGGTGTGATTGGGTAGTATCCAGGTGCCACTTGAACACAAAAATACCCCTCCTGTTGATAGAGGATATGTGTTTTATTGAACTGTCATTTGTTTTTCATCAAAGATCATATTTATCTGAAATTCATTATCTTTTATTCAATATTAATTTTCTCGTCATGAATGCTGAGATTTCTAACCCACCCCAGCCTCATTCATTTTAGTAATTGTAGTAGAAGGGATAGAGGAAACTCCACTATCTAACTAGTTCGCCAATTTATTATCGCACCTGACGAAAAGTGTCTGATCATGGAGAAGGAATGACACGGTTACTGTCCACGCCCGTATGAGCCTGTAGTAGGGTCCATTTATACTAGTCGGTATGCGTCTGTTCACACCAGTATGTGTCTGGAGTACTACGGACGTTGAGCCTATTTGCATGTTGTGGCAGGCCGGTGGTTAAATTCTTTAAAATCTGTTCAACTTGGCTTCCAGGCAACTAACCTCGCTTGATCTCGTATTTATGCATTCACCTAGAAGTAACAAAACATGTTGAAGCGCTTCGAGGGAAATACAGCATCCTTGCTCCGTGATTGGTATGAAGAGCAGAACAAAAAATCGGGTAATATGCATCCATCAATGCTAAATGTTCTCCATGGAATAATTGAGAGAATACAAGCGTCTATTCTCGCTGTCAATATTCGACCGTCTTCATTTAAAAGATTTTCGCCTGGCTAAATCAAAGTTCTAATTCGTGAAACAAAATCAGCACCAAATAAAACAAGAAAAGATTACAGTATATATAGTTTCCCGTAAGAGCATTTTCCACGATGCCGGCAACACTTGATGAAAAGAAAAACGGAGAACACCTGTTTTGGTCAACGATTAAAGCAAGCTGATCAACGAAATCTCATTATTAAAAACTGTTGCTTCTCTCTTGCTTGAAACCATGTAGATATGTTTTCCTTGCATGCATATTTGGAATTAGCTGGCCTGTAAAAGTTAAAAACACGGGCACACGGATGACACTTACCGGTCAACAGTCGGGCACTTGCTGAAAGAAAAATACATTATGTCCTATCAACATGCACGACATTCTATTCTGCCTTACTTATATTGTCCATGTCCAGGTGTCCATAGTTACATGATTCGATTTAATCCCACATCCCCAATGTTCACTGGAATAATTTCATTAAAAGAAAACTACGCGACGAGAAAGAAAAGTTAAGGCAATTCTAAACTTTCCCATCTCCCATTTGATATATACACGTGGTTTTCTTTTCTTTTATTTTGGTATACAATGCGTGAGATTGAACTTATTTTAGTGAACCTGGACGATGTATGATTAAATCAGATCACGTCAAAAGCACCATGTTCTTATCATATACTTTTAATTCAGAAGAGTTTCGGACGACACATCCTGCTCATAATAGAAGCCAGCCCGAGTTTCAGGGCAGAGGTCCTTTCCTTGTGCCAAGTGGAGAGCCGAATAAGAAATACCAGCATGCCGCTAGCAAACTGAAATCTTTCCGCTGCTTCATACGCGATAAAGAACGAACTGTAGACGAACTTGCCGATGTTGGCTTCTTTTATACAGGTGAGCTATATTTTTACAGTTGTCTCATATGCAAACCATAATTATGATATTACGTTGAATTACAAGTCATGCCTGTCCAGATAAAAAAATGTCATACAGTGCTCACCCCTTGTTGGGAAAAAATATAGTTACACTAAAACCCCTGATCATATTGAGTTGAAACTTCATATTAATTAACCTTATTGTAAGAAAAAACACCATAGTGGAGATGTTCCGATTATTAATATACAGAAAAACAAATATGGTGCACAATAACCCACCTGCAGATAAGTATTGTTTCAAAATATTGATACTGAAGCACAACTAGGAAGTATAACCTAGCCTTTTCATGTCGGCCCAGATACTTGGCCCTTCAAGTCTGCCAGAGTACCAATTAGTCAACACACTTCAGCTCTGTTCACAGGTAAAAATACAAAATATTGTAATTGGTCGATACACATTTGTAAACACTCTCACAGTCTTCATGTCAGATTATGTAGGCTAAATCAAAACGTACTCAAGTTCATTGATTGTGTGAATAATAAAGTTGCACTCCTTCTGATAACGACAAGCAAATGCTGCCTAGGTGTGGCTCTTATACATGGCTTATACATGAAAATTCATATCAGATAGTATAGCTATCCAAACTGATATTAACAGCTGTCAGAACTAGATTCATTCTTGCAATACACCATATTCACCTAACAAGGGATCGTGCCTCGTCGCAGCATTAGTTTTTCTCCTGATTTGCTGTGTGCCTTTGGTGACATTCAATCTCATGCTTCTGGGTAATAGCAGCCTAGCACAGTTTGCTCGATATCTTTGTGAGAATGTTTACAAAGTTTGTATTAGTCCGGGAGCCACTCGCGAGAACATGTCATTCCGTAGCATCCCCCGCGTAGATTTTGTTTGACTTCTTTTTCTGGAAGATGAACATCTCCCGGTCAATTAAAGACCTGATGTAGATATCTACGGTGGTGCCTAAGGTTGCTACTTGCAAATGTTTGATGCCGACTGGTTTAGAAAAGTTTAAAACCGGAATAGGGGTAATTCAGTCCTCATATTTTTATTTTCCCTGGCTTCGCTATCTGAAACTTACAGAAATTTACCTCCGAATAATGACCTTTCAGATAAAACAATCCGAATTTCCCTAGCTAATTTAGCCAAGTCATAGTGACGTAATACTTTCGAGAACCCTTTTTCTCGTGAGTTTTGGGGAATATTTTCTCTGATTTTCTCTGTTTCGTTCACAGTATTCCCCTCTTGATGATATTTGACATATAATCTTGAAAGATATATGTCACCCGTTTAATTCTAGACCAGATACGTCTTTCTACTAAGTCCCGTTTGACTTCAGCAAGGATTCATATAGATGTTATGCGGTCATGACACCATTAAATCCGAATGGGGGTAGGGGTGATTACCGTCCCATATTTTTAGCCCACCATCACCAGATGTTGGGCTGTTCAAATCACTTTTCGTCCGTGGTCCGTCGTCAGTCCGTCGTCCGTCAGTCAGTCCGTAAAAAATTTTTGTTACCGCGATTTCTCAGGAACTACTGCATGGATCTTTTTCAAATTTGGTACACAGGTTCCCCTTGGGGTCTAGTTGTGCAAAAAACCTTTTCTGGTCCAATTCGAAAATCCAATATGGCCACCAGGCAGCCATCTTGGATTTCCCCATGAAACTTTGTTACCGCGATTTCTCAGGAACTACAACATGGATTTTTTTTCAAATTTGGTACACAGGTTCCCCTTGGAGTCTAGTTGTGCAAGAAACCTTTTCTGGTCCGATTCGAAAATCCAATATGGCCACCAGGCAGCCATCTTGGATTTCCCCATGAAACATTGTTACCGCGATTTCTCAGGAACTACATGTACATGTACTGCATGGATCTTTTTCAAATTTGGTACACAGGTTCCCCTTGGGGTCTAGTTGTGCAATTCTACCGTTCTATCCTTTATAAATATGGATTGACGATGACTTTAATATGCTTATACGCAAAAAGTCTGAGCTTCACCAGTCTGACTGTAGGTGCGATTTACTCGAGTTAGTTTTATACTATACTGTGGACTCAGGCCTCGTGCCTTGCTAACTCAACGCGTTGAATCGAAGATAACCCGGCTCTGGTTGTCATTGATCCTTACACGTTAGCTCTGATGATCTCAGACTGACTGCCTGATACAGATGTATCAAAATATCGAAAATATTTGGCATATTGCCGCCATTCGATATACCTGAATCATATATGACATGGGTCGATCTTCCGGTCAAGATGGCGGAACGTGAGGACTGACTTTAACAACTCCTCCAAATGTTTTAACTTTTACAAGATTTTATAATGATTGGACTGTTTACCAGCTTTTAAAACCATACCACCTCTATCAACATATTGTGAACTGCCTCCACGCCATACAACAGCCGTCCAGAATGCCGACAAAAACGAAATTCAACTTCTACGCAGTGACCAAAGGGCCCGTTTGTGGGATATTCACAAACTGGGACCACTGCAAAGCGAAGGTGGTCGGCGTGAAACATAGTCTATACAAAGGCTACCTAACATATCAACCTGCTAAAAAGGCCATGCTGGGGGCTGGCCACGCTAACTTCATGGTCTATGATCAAGATGGTGTCGGAATCCTGGACCATAAAGATTGGGAATCAACGACGAGCAAAGATGGCGGCGGACAAAGAACCTCGTCTGCACGGAAAAAAATGGCCGACATTAACAGTGATAGAAATAAATCCACAGATAAAGGAGGGAAAGAGGCGAACCAATATAATAACACAAACAATGAACGAAAAGCAACTGAATCTCCAACAGAACAGGTAACACTTTCTAGCTGCTCTCAATGTACATTGTCTGATAATGACAAAATGTTGCAATGTGATATGTGTGACAAATGGGTACATTACCCCTGCTCAAAACTACCCGTTTACGAACTCTCAAAATATACTGCAACTAAAGATCGCGAATATCAATGTGAACAGTGTTCCCCTCATGATATCGAACTCATCGATGTGCGAAAACACACAGGGTCAGAGGACAATCTATCAACCAACAATAGTAAATCTCCTACATGTACTACACAGGTAGGACTACCAATAACCGATGAACTCGTTTCAATTAAGGATGCTATCAAAATCCTCGCTGAGAGTTGCAAAAGCATTGCAGAGACTGTTCACAAGTCTTCACTCGCTCAAGTCAAACTAGAACACGATTTATCAGTGATGAAGGAAGATCTTCCTAAACTAGTAAATCATAACTCCCTGCTGTTGCAGTCATGCATTGAAGACATGTGTAAAAAGCTACCCACCCCAATTAGTGAACTGTCGATCAAGTGTAATCTTTCAGAAGAAAACTTTGACCGCAGGCTACTGGAGCATTCCAATGCCACAGGTGAATTAAACACACAGATGAAATCCTTGTGTAGTACTGTTGAACAGCTCAAGGCAAATCTTGAGAACAACAAGCTCGAAACCTCGACTCTGTGTGCCGAAGTGAGGTGCTTGATCAACCCAAAACAAGACGAAACCAACAATCACCCATTCATCCATCCAAAGAAAACCAGTAAAACTTTCGCCAGTGCTGTCAAAGATAAAACCGATAACTCACTCAATCTGATGAAATCCTCTGCTCCAGCTAATCTCCCAGCTAATCTCTCGGCGACTTCAATCGAAGTGGAAAATTCGCCTGCTAAAATGAGAGAACCCGGATCAAAACAGAACCTGCCAGCTGGCAATGAACAAACTCTACCTAAAATACCTGAAACAAAACGCACAACGGTGGAAAAGCGTCCGGTTATTGTAACCAGTAAACCCAAGCTTGTACTTGCTGGGAGCTCCATTACAAAACATATCAATGCTAGTCGACTAGAAAATAGTATTGGTCTTGAAGTGAAAATGGTACGATCATCGAAGATTCAAACAATTCAACCATCCATCCAGGAGGCGGGTATGAGGAACGGGGATACACTCGTCATCCACACAGGAATAAACAACCTAAGAGATGGGATACCTCCCCAATCCTGTGCTGAGGCCTATGTGAGTGAAATCGGTCAGATTAGGCGTGATTTGCCTGACTCCGCTATTATTGTCTCCCAGCTGATCCCTGTGGGAGACAGAAAATTAGATGTGCAACGCAAAGTTGTTAATGCATCTGTCGAAGAGAAACTTGTGTCCCTCGACAACATTTTCTTCGCCAATCACGAAAACCTAGCGCCCAGAGGGGTCCTATCCAACGGATTCTATATGGAAGACCAGCTTCACTTGGCTGACAAAGGGACAAAACTCCTTGCGTCAAATCTGATAAATAATGTGCACCCTGGAAAAAACAGCAAGATGAACTCACGGAATAGACGCAGCGACAAGCCGAACAGAAATGGATACCGTGGACCTAGAAGGGACACGCATAGGAAATACGACTACTACAACAACAGAGAACTGAACAGATGGAACTCCTCAACCAGGCAAGAATCCAGGGGAAGCAATTCTTACTACCATAATGATGATCATGGTGACTATGAAAGGAGAGATTCTTCCTATGACAATGACCTCTATTATGAGAACTATTATACTGGTGGTAATTGGTAACTTTTATGTGCAGTTAAAGTCTGGAACAGCCCTTTCATTCATAATGTTCTCAATCAGATCAATTGTATATCTCTTAACCGACAACAATTTTAGAGACAATTAATTTTAATCATCAGATCCTATATTTTACATACTCTCTTTTATCATGGATAAAATATGCCATAAGGACACACTTAGTATTTGCTCATGGAACATTCATGGAATTTCGCACAAACTACATGGGTCGAAACAATTTAAGCTACATAATCAGATGCTATTAGACAATCTCAGTGAATTTGACATTGTATGTCTAACTGAGACACATGCCAACAAGGACTGTGAAATATCTATACCCAATTTTGTATCCAAGGGTCGAATTGACCGACCTAGACATAAGAAGGCGAGAAGGGACTCTGGGGGTATTATATTACTGGTTCGAAAGGAAATATCTGATGGCATAACACATGTCAATACGGACTGTTGTGCCACAGTCTGGGTAAAGCTGAGCAAAGATTTCTTTGGTTGGGTGAAAGATTTATTTTTATGTGTCAGCTATATACCGCCTGAAAATTCGTCGTATGGTAGAGAACATAGTGTTAATCTATTTGATGAATTTGAGAATGAAATAGTTTTCTTCTCCGGTAAAGGCAATGTGATGTTCTGTGGAGATCTAAATGCAAGAACAGGGCATGTTGCCGACTTCATTGTGGAAGATACATGTAGTAGTGAAACTAATTATGTCCCTTTACCTTCCCACTATATTAGTGACCTGAGCCTACAAAGAAACTCCAAAGACAAAGTAATTAAACCAATGGGCAAGAGGATGATTGAAATGTGTATAGCCAATAGCTGTAGAATACTCAATGGCAGATCACTTAGTGACCTTTTTGGTGAATTTACAATGGTTAACAGCTTAGGTGCTAGTGTTGTAGATTACTTTGCAACTAACGCCGAATTCTATAGAAATGTCATTGATATGCAAGTCCACCCCCTCAGTGAATTCTCAGACCATAAAATCATATCAGCTTTGTTAAAAATCGGTCCTCTGAAGTACTCTATAAAAAACAGAAGCCCCTCCAAGTCATACCCACTGCCTCAGAAATATGTGTGGAAAAAATCCTGTGAAGACAATTTTCTTCAACATATAGAAAATATCCTCCCTGAAATCAAATTGACTCTTCGGGAAGAATTAGAAACTAATGAACCTGATGTAAACAAGTGTGTAAATTTATTCAATAACATTATAACAATGGCGGCGGACAACTGTTTACAGAAAGTCAACTGTAACACAAACAAAATGACAAACCATGTGAACAAACCATGGTACAATAATGATTGTAAAAGTTTAAAACAGGAAATGACTAAATATAACAATGCATTCAATCGAAATCCAGATAATCCTCACATCAAGGCCAAGTATTTCAGTAAACAAAGAGAATACAAAAACAGAGTTAAGCGTACTAGACAACAGTATAGAGGCAACTTGCTAAATGAACTGAACATGATGTGTGATAAAGATGCCTCACTAGCATGGGATATTGTGAAAAAACTAAAAAATGAAAGTACCAACTCCAATACATGTGAAAGAATAAGTATTGGCGATTTTCATGATCATTTTAGTAGCCTGCATCAACAGAAAAATAATCAGGGCGGAAGTCACAAAGATGAAATCCTATCAGAACTAAAACACCTTGAACAAATGTATGTAACATACAACTCAGAGTTGGACATCGAAATAACAGAAAAGGAAATTGCCTATGCAGCAAGAAAATTGAAGAACAACAAATCTGGGGGGATTGATTGTCTAACAAACGAAATGATAAAAAGTGCCGTCCCATATATTGGTGACCTAATACTTGAACTCTTTAATGCAATTCTTAAATCTGGTAATTTTCCAACTATGTGGTCACAAGGCATGATTGTGCCAATACATAAAGGGAGTAGCCCTTTTGATGCCCAAAATTATAGGGGCATAACCCTGACCAGCTGTCTAGGGAAACTATTTACACAAATACTTAATAATAGGTTGATTAAATTTATGGATGAAAAGGGTTTAATATCTGAATCACAAATAGGCTTTAAGAAGGGGTGCAGAACATCTGATCACATTTTTGTGCTCAAAACTCTAATTGATAAATATAGCAAGAAAAAAGGTAAGCTGTATTCCTGCTTCATTGACCTACGCAAAGCATTTGACTCGGTATGGCATGATGCCCTATTCCTTAAGCTGCTAAATGCTGGAATCAGAGGTAACCTGTACAGGATCATTAAGAACATGTATCTTGTCAGTCAATCCTGTGTCAAATTGAAATGTGGTCTCAGTAAGACTTTTCCAGTCACAAGGGGAGTCCACCAGGGCAGTGTTCTTAGCCCGATACTATTTAACCTGTTCATCAATGATCTTTTAGAAGCTATGGAAAGCGAAAGCTCACCCTCTGTATGGGACTCTCCAGTCCACTGCTTAGCTTATGCTGATGATATTGTCTTACTTTCCCTCAATGAATGTGATCTGCAGGCCAAGCTAGATAGACTCAGTGAATACGTTAAAAAATGGGGGCTATCTATTAATGTAGAGAAATCAAAAATTGTTGTTTTTGGGCAAAACCAAAAAAGTAACCGTATATACCATATTGGAGAACAAAGAGTTGAATGCGTCAACTCCTACAAATATCTGGGCCTAGTGCTACATAGTAATGGGAAATTCAATAGAGATATATCTAATTTGGCAAGCAGAGCAAGCAAAGCCTTGTACTATATTAGACATGCCTTGAACTTTCACAGTATTAGACCAGAGTTGTCATGCAAACTATTTGATTCTATGATACAGCCTATCCTCACTTATGGGTCAGAGGTCTGGATAGGATACCTTAATGAATCCAAGGATGTGGTTAAACTCATCAACGCCCCAAGTGACATTCAACGGGTTCACGTAAAATTTTGTAAAAGCATCCTTGGGGTACACCCTAAAGCTGTGAACATGGCAGTACTAGGAGAATTAGGACGCGCCCCAACTAACCTCTATGCAATCTCAAGCAGCGTAAACTTTCTACTTCATATACTCAACTCTGATCCATCATCTCTAGTGTATAAAGCTCTTTTGGAGCAAGCTGAGGATAATAGAGTTAACAACTGTACGAACTGGATTAGTTATATTAAACATGCTCTAGCAGAGGTAAACTCTTACCATATCTGGGAGAATCTTGGATGTCAAACACCGAAAGCCACAAGTAAATATATTAAATCCAAACTCCTAGAAAAATTTACTGACTTTTGGAAAGATCAATTAAATCAGTCAACTAAACTGGAAACCTATCGCTGCATGAAAAAAACCTTAAGCATGGAACAGAACATAATGGCAGTGACTAACCGACATCAGCGCACAGCATTAATAAAACTCCGTATTAGTGCGCATAAATTAAAAATTGAAAGTGGAAGGTACACAAATCCCAAGACTCCCAGATGTGATAGAGTTTGTGAGACCTGTGATACAGTGGAAGACGAACAACATTTTCTGTTACACTGTAAAAAACATGAATCTCGTAGACGGGACTTCCTCCAAAGCATTAAACACATTATAGATGTTAACGGTGACCCTGGAGAAGTCTTCAACACTTTAATGTCCTGTGAAAATTTAGTTGTAACAAAAATATTAGCAAAGTTTGTGCACGAGTGCTTTTGCCAAGAACAGTAAAATTTGACTGGCATAAAATTATCTGTGATATTCTATGGTGCGATACCCAAAATGGGCTATACTCTGTGATATTTAAGTTGATACAATTGTGTTACAACCAGCATGCTTGTTAAATTGTCCTGTCCATGTACTTCTGTATTAACCTTGTTGTTGGTGTTGTTAATGTGAAGGTCTTGTAACACGTTTAACCATTTGTTCCAATGTGTCTTAATGTCTGTATTTGTATGTTCAATTGTATTCATTCTATGTATGCGTTTTTAGCCAAATGTTGGCACAAACTTCACGCAATAAATTATCTATCTATCTTATCTTATATGATAACGAATGATCATGGTCACAGCATTATTATGACATATATACACATGTCATAATCGGGACTAATATAGCCGTTATCCTGACTTCACCCAAAAGACACGTGTACAGATACCGTCAAAGATTGACGTACACGACCAACATATGGTCCAGTGTGTAAATTTTGAATAATATACTCCAAGCCCGGGCTAGAGAGTTTATCAATTTTAACATATTATGGAGTCTGAAGGGGATATCGGTTTACCGATAATATATGCTGATGAACTTTAAGTTCAGATAAACTTATAGCGAGAAAACACTATATAACGTGTACATCTATGCAGTCCTATATATTGTCATCAATCAATGGTAGAGAATCCACATAAAGCCGCCATCCTGGGTTTTACTGTTTGACACTTGTACACAGAAAACGTACATAGTCAATAACTGCTCAGTGTGCAGATCTATCAATAAAAGCCGGTGCTCGAACTTTTAGAGTCGGAGCTTGAGGGGATTGAAGCACACAAAGGGGTATAAAGCAGGCGTCAGCTCAGCCAATCAAATGTTTAAATTTGGACCAATCACATACACGCTGATTTGGCCAATGGAACAATACGCCAGCGTTCCAACTGGCCAATGAAAGGTTAACCGAAATGGCTATAAATGCCGCATACATATGATGGAGAGTGTCACTATCTGATCAAATATAACGACAGAATTGACCTGCCAGTACCCTATATGATCTGTGCAAATACGCACAAAGGGTGACCTATAACCTTTCAGGTCTATAAAAACTTGGCATTAAAACACTAACCGTATGAGATAATACACAAGTGCTTGAGGCGTAGACAATACATGCCCCCTATCTCCCCTGACGAGAGCACACAGGTGTCGATATTGACCAAAGAGGCTCGAAACACTTCGTGGTAATACACAAATGTGTACCATGAAAAACCATGATTTTATGTGCATATATACATGCATGGCGGTGTCGGGATTCTACCGTTCTATCCTTTATAAATATGGATTGACGATGACTTTAATATGCTTATACGCAAAAAGTCTGAGCTTCACCAGTCTGACTGTAGGTGCGGTTTGCTCGAGTTAGTTTTATACTATACTATATTCTGGTCGGATTCGAAAATCCAGTATGGCCACCAAGCAGCCATCTTGGATTTGCCCATGAAACCTTGCTATCGCGTTTTCTCAGGAACTACTGCATGGATCTTTCTCGAATTTGGTACACAGGTCCCACATGGTGTCTAGTTGAGCAAGATACCTTTTCTGGTCCGATTCGAATATCCAATATGGCCACCAGGCAGCCATCTTGGATTTCCCCATGAAACCATGTTATCACGTTTTCTCAGGAACTGCTGCATGGATCTTTCTCAAATTTGGTACACAGGTCCCACATGGGGTCTGTTGACCAAGATACCTTTTCTGGTCCGATTCGAAAATCCAATATGGCCACCAGGCAGTCATCTTGTATTTCCCCATGAAACTTAGTTATCGTCATTTCTCAGTATTGCATGGATCTTTCTCAAACTTGGTACAGAGATTCTCCTTAGGGTCTAGTTTTTCAAGATACCTTTTTCGGTCCGAATCGAAAGTCCAATATGGCCACAAGGCGGCCATGTTGGATTTCCCCATGAAAACTTGTTATCGCGATTTCTCAGGAACTACTGCATGGATCTTTCTCAAATTTGGTACACAGATTCTCCTTAGAGTCTAGTTTTGCAAGGTATCTTTTCTGGTCCGATTCCAAAATCCAATATGTCCATCAGGCGGCCATCTTGGATTTTCCCATAAAACTTTGTTATTGCAATTTCTCAGGAACTACTGCATGGATCTTTATCAAATTTGGTACACAAGTTTCCCTTGTCGCCTGGTTGTGCAATATATCTTTTCTGGTCCGATTCGAAAATCCAATATGGCCACCAGGTGCCCATCTTGGATTTCCCAATGAAACTTTGTTATCGTGATTTCTCAAGAAGTACTGCATGGATGTTCCTCAAATTTGGTACACAGGCCCCACATGGGGCCTAGTTGTGCAAGATATCTGTTTTGGTCCGATTCGAAAATCCAATTAATACGATATTCCCGAGTTGTGACGTTGCATCACAAGAGTCGGTGGATCAAACGGTGGGCCATATTCTATATATTGACTATAGAGAATATCCATATCTTCACCTTCCATAATCAAGGAGTTCAAATAATTCGGAATTAAAATGTATTTCTTCAAATTTTAAATCAGTTTTCTTTAGTCCATGCAGTTGCAAGTGAACTGCCCCACCCTTTCGTCTGCCGACGGGTCAGCTACATGAAGGGACGTCACTCTTGTGACACAATGTAACAACTCGACAACTGTAAACTACTGCATGTTTCGATCCAAGGGAAATAATCAGGATTCAGACAGTTTCAAATTTGAAGTTTCAACATTACTGCGCGGACCGGATCCCTTCACCATAAGTATTGTACCATGGTACTATTTTCGAGCATGGTATCTTAAGAGAGATATCTCAAACTAGTCCAGTAAACAGAACAGAATTAGCATTCGTTCCTAATTATAAAATCTTAAGTATGCCAAAGTGTCAAAGAGATTTTTCTTCGCTTCCAGTACCCAATGCTGATACGTGCAAAAAAAAAAAAAAAAAAAAAAACTACAAAACGAAGACGAAGGATCCTCCGTACATGTACATCCATTTTCAGACTAACTTTGCTCATTTCTCTTGTACTATAACAACCGACATAAGTACAGTTTCTAGAAATCTTGAAACTCCTGAAACTTAGAAAGATTATATCTTGGTGTTTTCCAGTGTCCCTTTTTCGATCAGATTCGAAAATCTGTAAACAAAATTACAACCCGATCGTCTTAGTAACAATGGACAAAAAGGTCCTCTTGTCATTAGCTTACAATTATCGGGCAATGGTGGGCGCCAAGATCCTTCAGGATCTCTCGTTTTAGTTCGCGGTTTATCATACTGAAATGCTCCACGCATTGCGTTTGGTTATTGACTTGAACGATAGAGTAATCAGGCTTCCGTTAACTGCTTTAATTTTGTCGCTATGACGTCATGAATCTAGAAATTGTATTTTTCCTTTATTTTTTATTTCTATAAATTGATACGCTTATATCTGGATAATGTTTCAAAAGGTTTCATTTGAACCAAGTGTTGTACAGAAGTAAATTAATATGATTTTGTGGGTGACAAACTAATAATCTGGCTTGAAATAAGGCAGAAAAAACAAAATCTGATTGAGAGTGCCCCACAAAAGCGGGGGTAGTTGCAATTCCTCATGTCTATTGTCCACTCAAAGTTACATTGCGAAAAGTTTTGAGGAAACATTAATTGTAATGAATAAGAAACGACTTTATTGCTGGAGATTCTCTGTTTGCTCAATCTTGTTTGCAATGGAGTATGGTTAGAATCGAAATGGCGACCGTGTTGGGATGGTCTGATATTTCGGTAAACTAAGATGGTATAGGTGCCGTGAGGATACTTCATAGTCTCCACATGAACATCTGCAATAAAGGCGCGGCCGAGATACTTAGGCTACGTTCGAGAATCCACCGCATTCTTGGGTGTGAATGTGAGGTGCCGAGGGAGGCCGAGTCATATGGTGGCCCTTTAGTTGTCAGACGTCGTCAATTTTCCCCACCTTTCTGTATATCGCTCCAATGTCTTACCTGTATATGGTAGGTATCTGGTGGTCGACTGCTAGTCTCCGAGGCCCGCACCCTGTACATGTCATTCGACAAATATGTGTAGGTTTATTGTTTTGGTGGGAAATTTAAGCCGTACGACGTCGGGCATTACAGGTTATTTTTTCAGGGTATTCTTGCATTTATCACATTTACCCCATGTTGAGACGTTTACGCCATCAGGCGTCCACGATGCTCGTTCATTAACATCAAACGAGTTATTTGTTTGAGCTGATCTGTCATCACAGCGCCCTAGCTAGCGTATCTAATTCCGCTTAAGCCGGTGCTAGGGGCCGTGTGCATACTTCATATTCTTCACAAGGACAGCTGCAATAACAGCGCGGCTGAGATACTAAGGCTTAGTCCACCGTATTCTTGAATCTGAGGTCTGAATGTGAGGTGCCGGGAAAGGCTTGTGGTCGAGTCATATGGTTGCTTTATAGTCGCCAGACGTCAATTTGTCCCACCTCTTGCATATCGCTCCAATTAATCACACACATATATATATCTCAGTTTGCCGAGACTGACCTGATATTTGCAAAAAATGGACAGAAGAGGGATCCACAAATACCTGGCGGCAAGATAACACAGCCTTACAATGCAACTGGATTTTAGCTAAGTTTTCATTTTCGTTTTGACATGTGTGGCTGTTCAATCTAATTAAAATTAAATCCTATCTGCTCCCCCATTTGGATATGTCGCTTGAAGGATCTGACAGGCTTGCAGTAACTCGAGTGACAACCAATCTTGGGAACGCTTCATAGTACTTTGAAGGGAACATTAATGATAAAGAATTTTTAGTTGGCTCAGTCGACTTGGACGCCGCGCTGGGGTGGTGTTTTTTCATGTTTCCGCGGTCCCGACATTGTGACACCATAATACGTGGTAGATATATGGACTGGTCTTTGGTGTAAACATTGGGGTAAACGGACACGGTGGCCCTATCTCCCCTCCCCGACTGCATGTGGGATTTGTCCAGATGCGACCATGATGTCATAATGCTATTAAATATTCATGGTAAGGGCGCTCAGAAACCAAATTCAATTGGAAAACTTAAGATTCTATATAGCGACAATGTACGATTGGGGAGCATTGATACGATATTAATTTATTAAGATTGGGGGTTGTTTGGATATCATGTGTTTAATAAGTTAACCAGAAGAATATACTCTGAAGCCATGTGACTCTGTCAGTATGTCGGCACCTCTTCCCATTTCCCTTATATGTGTTGTAATTCACATAGTGTTCAAATGAACATCGTATTCAAAGCGTGACTGATATTCTGGACACGACCTGGAATTCATTTGGATAAAGAATAATGATCATTGATTAGGAGTTTATGTATAGAACAACATTATGTCTTGATGACATCATTGAAAACTGTTTTCCTTGTATTTATTTCATATACATTGGAATTGGGGCTAACTGTCATACGAAATAGGTCTTGCGATTATTGAAGCGGAATTGCTTTATAGACTGCGGCTGATTATTGAATCTTGATATCGGATCTGACACTTGCTAGTGATATAACTAGTGTATTGACAGGTTCATATATATTGGATCTTCGTTTTCGTATTTTATTTTCAATTACATTTTGTACAAAAGAAAGGCATTGGAATGTTTATCGATATCAATTAAGCATCACAGCGTAATAGAACGTTCCCATAATGTATATCTAGCTTCAAGAATGGAACCGAAGAAACTGACAAGTATCCATTTTCGAATGAGATATATTTATCGAATTAATTTATATGAACTGTGGTACATATTTTCAATATCCACCATCCACATTAGATTTGATATGGATGTTATACGAATTACATGTAGGTCTTTGGATTATACACGTTGCGTGGGGACGGGTTTCTGTTGCTTCAGTGCATTTTGTCTCACTTAATGAATCATGTTTGAAAATAGTTTAATGGGGTCTGCCTTTCGTCTTCTCTCAATACTTTCTCACCTAAATTCATTCCTTTCATGTAACATTCATTCATTTCATCTAGCAAATTAGCTGGTTTTCTCTAAGTAGATATCGAAACATTGGTGAGACTAGAAAAGTTGAATCCATCTTCTTTATGGATGTCCATAATTTCGACATGACACCGATGGAGTTAACAAATGCGAGCGGCAACTTTATATAACCCGTTCTTGGTTAATAATTGAGTACTAGCTAGATTAACAAATGCAAGCGGCAACATTATGTAAAGCCGTTCTTGGATAAGAACTGACCACTAGCAGCTATATGATAATCCATAACCTAAGTCGAGCAGAGTTTAACATGTGTTAACATATTAAACACATACCACAATTAAACGTAACATTAAAAGGGCGGTGATTGTTCATGTGGATTGTTCAACGAAAACCTTATTTAGATCACTTTTTGCGATTTGGCTCCCGACTATATTGGACATTTGCAATTTTCTGCCTTGTGACCTGTAATTGTAGCCGCATGTTGTTTCCTGGTTGATACTCTCACATACAGTAAATAGATAAGTATGAGAAGAACATCTAAATGTTTTCCTCTCTCTAGTATCAATATTTCCCAATTCATGAAATATGATGTTTCTACTCAATCGGAAAAGGGTTGTAGTGAAAATATATTTTGTGCCTCCATGAAGTGGAAACTGTCTACAGTTGCATTTGTTTAGACTGACATGACTTGGAATCCTCTTTAAAACTCCTCGTGTATGTAAACCACAGGAAAGTATCCTGCCCTCGCATCCTCAACGTAAAAATGAGAACTGTGAATAAGTGGATGAGTGAATAGAATTTAACGTCGCTTTCAACAATATCTCAGCTATATCGCGACTAACTGGGAATAAAGACCGTGTTCACTTACTCATGGGCATGGCAAGCCGTTTTACCTTTTATTCGGCATTTGCTGATATCATTACATATTTGATGATATCAAATGATTTACTGAGATCATCAAATAATTTGCTGATATCAGCAAATGATTTGCTGATATCATCAAATCATTTGGTGATATCTCTAATTGATGAGATCACTAAATATGGCGGAAGGTGAAAATAGACCGAAATGTTAATGCCAGCTTTATTCTCGTCCTGCTGTTTGATAAATTAATTTATACCTACTGGTAAAGGCAAAAACAATAAATCAATAAATTGCAACTACAGTGGTTTGGGTGATGTAGGGAATATGTTTAATAGCCGTCCCTATCAAATCTCCAGAAAATATCATATGTCAAACTAATGAAAGACAAATAGAATCGTGAATATAGCAGCACGGGAATAAATAAAACAGTTGCGGAGATACCCTTTTCTATCGTAAGTTATTGACACGTATATACATTAGATCGGCATTTGAGTATAAAGGGGGTGAGGAGAACGGGGAATTGTAATGATTTCGAGAAAGCCGACCATCATGGAGCATGGTATATTAAGGCAAAACTGATAGTCGCACTCGATCACTGGTTGACATATAGGGCAGGACATAAGGCATACCTGCACATACAACAACAAATAAATCTTTTTGACCCTTTACTGAACCATAACAGGGGTAAAATATCTTACGATAAAGATAGAACTAACCATGTGCCTTATTTTGATATTTATATGCTGTGGGTACGGTAATCAAATAGTCCTAAAGCCGGTACAGATTGACAGAGTTGTGTGAGCTTATTTATCTAAGCATGAATCTCAAGCGCTATTTTTCGAACGTTCCGATCACTTTGCAATTATGTGTTATATCTTTGTCGACCTTGCGGGAAGGGGCTTGGGGGGGGGGGGGACCGGTCGGATGTACACAGAAACTTATGTGCCTGGTGACCCGCCACAGTGTGTCATGGCCAGGTTGTGAAATAGCGGGGCGAGCTTGTGAAACGGAATATACGCTGTGAGAAGGCTTTGTCGTTCTGAACAGGGAGCCTTCCATGTTATGGTTCCTACTTTGGCCTTTCGCCATATTTAATGATATCATCAAAAATAAAATATTTGCTGATGTCATCAAATCATTTGCTGATATCAGCAAATCAATAGCTGATCTTATCAAATGATTTGATGATACCACCAAATCATTTGCTGATATCTACAAATAAAAGCGATTTTGCTGATATCATCAAATGATTTGCTGATATCAGCAAATACTCTACTGACACCAGCAAATAGTTTAGTGATATCATCAAATGATTTGGTGACATCATTAAAGTGATCGTAAACCCTCAAGTAAAGTTTCCATCAACAGTGTGGGAAAATATTTATTTTATTTTTTTTACGATTTTATTACACAGAGTAAACTGCAATTAAAGCATGCTATTCTATGGTGGTCTGCTGCAATCATATTTAGGTCCAGTGACGTCACACTGTCTTAATACATATATTTCAAACTTTCTATGCACTTTCTAGTGCTTGATTCAAGCTTAAGGTGTGTATACTTTGAGTTTCAACACAGGCTCACTGTTTCAATGTGCATGTTTCACCAAAATCTGGGAGATGGTGACTGATGAATGTCAAGTCAATTTGAATCTTGCATTTAATTTCCCAGATTTTGGAACATGCACATTGGAACAGTGAGTCTGTGTTGAAACTCAAAGTATACACACCTTAAGCTTGAATCAAGCATTGGAAAGTGCATACTACGTTTGAAATATATGTGTTAAGGCAGTGTGACGTCACTGGACCTAAATATGATTGCAACAGACCACCATAGAATAGAATGCTTTAATTGCAGTTTACTCTGCAAACTATTTTCCCACACTGTTTGCAATGGTCTTTCATTTGACGGAACCTTTACTTGAGGGTTTACGATCAGTTTAAATGGCTTGATAATATCAGCTATTGATTTGGTGATATCAGTGAATCATTTGATGATATCAACAAATATTTGATGATATCACCAAATACTGAATAAAAAGTAAATCTCAGCCCATCTCAAAATCTAAAAGTAGTTCACATTCGATTTGCACCCAAGTATTGCTGACTGTGCATGAGTATATGCAGTGTGTACGTCATTCGGAAGTGAACTAGATTGCAGTACTCGGCGCTCATAAACTAACGATGTACTGACAGTTTGAAAACTATTACAATGTTTCTTTCTTATCTATGGCTACGCCGGTGCCAAATCTCATGAAAATGTCTTGTACATTCATTTGGAAAAGGATCAGAGAGCATGACTGATATCCAATACTCATGAGAGAACAAACAATACAGACCAGTGATACAGATTTGATAGGAATATCATTATGATCTCTTGTGTTTATATGTAAATTTATCTTATTCGAGGTTGGTGCCAAATTTACAAAATGAAATAGTTCTTTGATGGACGATGTCTGGCTACTGTCTGTCCGATCTGACGCATTTCTGCAAATTATTGTAATCGGATGCTGTCGCGATGCTCGAAGTTTTGCCAGCGAGAAGATAAAGATATTTCTCTCGAGAATTCATCAAATTTACCACTCCCACCACCGGCCGCGCGCACAGATACACACGTTCGCCAACACTCTTGTTGGGGTATGCTCAAAATCAGTCAGTAATATAACAACAACAGGATTCTGAAGGGCGTTATACTTTATATATTGGCCCGACATCAATAATTAGTAGCTCAACATAGTCATTAGCGGTCGCAGGGCCCGATAATTAAGGAATACTATACTATTATTACCAATTTCAAAGACATTCTTCATTAGTTCTTTCGATTGTGGATGTGAATTTGGAGCTCTCAAGACTCCATTCCCATTTTCGACTGTTTGCCCGCTTCTCGTCGTTTGCCAAGGAAATCCTGTAAACGTGGTGGAGCACACCACAGATCTGACGTCATATATCTGTGTTAAAGGTCAGGAAAATTAGGTATGTCCTACAGGTAACGTCCCGGTAACTGACAATAATTAAGAATATGGTTCTTTGATTCTACCATTATTTCCACTATCATTGTTATTAATGGCACGCAAGACTTTACCAAGTCTTTTGATCGTGATCCCGTTCGTGTTCCTACTACCACCCGAACAACGATAGCGAGAGATGAACCCACTAACGGGACAGATAGACGAACAAGGGAGATTAGATACCAGCAATATGCAAATATCGCTGACAGACTGAAGTCCTTCCGGTTCTTTCCTCGACATACAGAGCAAAATGCGAGTGAGCTCGCTGAAGCTGGATTTTTCTACGCAGGTTCGTACAACTTACTGTCTCACATTACAAGAGAACGGGTTTTCGTGGATTTATCATCTAATGTACCACAGTAGCTGTCGAAACCCATCATGTATTCCAAACTATATCTTTGCAATTATTTGTCATCAAAAATATTTCCCTGAAATGAGAAATTTTCAAAAAAAATCCTCAAAATATCTCATCCGAGCAACCGACGTACATTGTCTGGGCATCAGACTCCTAAATAATTTACAGGTTCGGCAGTATTAACAAAATTGTACCTCGCCGATTCCCTAATTAAAGTTAGACTTCATCTTTTGACAGGAAGTAGTTTCTTTCAAGTGCTACAAGGTGACAAACTTCTTGTCAAACATTTTCAGATTATCCTACTTGGGTCATGTTGAGTCTATTTGCATGACCCCCCCCCGATTAGAGGATCATGGGAAAATTCAAACTGGCGTCCATTTAGGGAACCCGAAAAGTGATTTTTTCGTCATATTTCTTTAAAACATTTGCTTTTTCTGTATGGAAAAATGGGTAAAACTTATTTTATTTCATATCAGATTATTTTTTACTAATTTATCATGCAGTTTTTGGAAAGAAAAAAAACAAAATAAAAAGAAATCGAAAATTCTGACCGAAAAATCGTCCAAAAACGTTCTTTTTGAAAATGGGGTGAGTGAGTGAGTGAACAGGGTTTAACGTCGCTTTCAACATTTTTTCAGCTATATCACGACGGGGAAGGCAGGGGAGGGAGAGGGGGAGGGGAACCTACTTGTAACAGAGCAGATCTAATGCTGCCATTTTATAGTGCTGTCCCACTGAAATATCATGCCGTAGACATGACACCCCACTCAGTCACATTATACTGACACCGAGCGAACCAGTCCTTGTTCTATCCTCTTAATACTGAGCGTAAGCGAGGAAGCAACAAGTTCCATTTTTCAAGTCTTAGGTATGACCCGGCCTGGGATCGAACCCAGAACCTACCGCTTACGAGGCCGACGCTCTAACCATTAGACCACCGCAGTCGAAAATGACGTCATTATGGCGGCCATCTTGGATTTTGTTACACTTTCTTGTATAGCTTGATCCGAAGATAGTGTGGTAAGTTTCGGCCCTCTAGCCTTAGCGATAGCGAAAATATATAGTGGGGGACTTTCCGCCCCCTAGGCTGCGGTACACCCCAAATCGCCCAGGCCAGATAGGGTTAAATATATATCTTGTATTACGGCATAATTGGTGAGAGGGCGGGAGGAAGGGGTGGGGTGCAACACTACGGATATTTTCAGCTCTCATATCAGGCATTTCGAGACGTCAGGGAAAATGATGTGATCAAACTACTGCGTAACCGATTTTGTATTCGCTACACATTTGCTGCTACTATTTTGTGAAATTTTTTGTCATCAGAGTTTGATGTCGTCTCATCAGCAGGTGACGGATCACCATACAATTCAGGATCGATTAGCAGAAAACCGGCAAAATATTATTATCCAAGAAAAAGCCGGTCAGATAGCAAACCCGGTCTCAAAAGAAAACACAATATCAGTCCAAGGACAGATGATCAATATCAGGCCCGTGTGTCATGGATCAGTGCCATACATTCTGTAGTATGAACGGGACTAAACCTCACAACTATTTGATAAACGACCTGCTTCATTTTGTCTGATAAACTACCCCCGCGTCATTTCATAAGTTTTGTTATTGGGCAATCCATTCATGGATTGAATGTAGTCATAATGGAGGTAATACACCACTACCACGCAAGGATTAATTTTGTAATGATACTGATGACACTGGGTATTATTTTACTCATATTTATTACGTTTACTAGAAGAACAACTATAATATTACATTACCTGTACGTGTACATCTCAATCCATATTGCCAGGATCTGTGGAAGAACAACTATAATATTACATTACCTGTACGTGTACATCTCAATCCATATTGCCAGGATCTGTGGAAGAACAACTATATTGGCTACATTGCCTGTACGTGTACATCTCAATCCATATTGCCAGGATCTGTGGAAGAACAACTATAATATTACATTACCTGTACGTGTACATCTCAATCCATATTGCCAGGATCTGTGGAAGAACAACCATAATATTACATTACCTGTACGTGTACGTCTCAATCCATATTGCCAGGATCTGTGGAAGAACAACCATAATATTACATTACCTGTACGTGTACGTCTCAGTCCATATTGCCAGGATCTGTGGAAGAACAACTATAATATTACATTACCTGTACGTGTACGTCTCAGTCCATATTGCCAGGATCTGTGGAAGAACAACTATAATATTACATTACCTGTACGTGTACGTCTCAGTCCATATTGCCAGGATCTGTGGAAGAACAACTATAATATTACATTACCTTACGTGTACGTCTCAATCCATATTGCCAGGATCTGTGGAAGAACAACTATAATATTACATTACCTGTACGTGTACGTCTCAATCCATATTGCCAGGATCTGTGGAAGAACAACTATAATATTACATTACCTGTACGTGTACATCTCAATCCATATTGCCAGGATCTGTGGAAGAACAACTATAGCTATTACATTACCTGTACGTGTACATCTCAATCCATATTGCCAGGATCTGTGGAAGAACAACTATAATATTACATTACCTGTACGTACATCTCAATCCATATTGCCAGGATCTGTGGAAGAACAACTATAATATTACATTACCTGTACGTGTACATCTCAATCCATATTGCCAGGATCTGTGGAAGAACAACTATAATATTACATTACCTGTACGTACATCTCAATCCATATTGCCAGGATCTGTGGAAGAACATCTATAATATTACATTACCTGTACGTGTACATCTCAATCCATATTGCCAGGATCTGTGGAAGAACAACTATAATATTACATTACCTGTACGTGTACATCTCAATCCATATTGCCAGGATCTGTGGAAGAACAACCATAATATTACATTACCTGTACGTGTACGTCTCAATCCATATTGCCAGGATCTGTGGAAGAACAACCATAATATTACATTACCTGTACGTGTACGTCTCAGTCCATATTGCCAGGATCTGTGGAAGAACAACTATAATATTACATTACCTGTACGTGTACGTCTCAGTCCATATTGCCAGGATCTGTGGAAGAACAACTATAATATTACATTACCTTACGTGTACGTCTCAATCCATATTGCCAGGATCTGTGGAAGAACAACTATAATATTACATTACCTGTACGTGTACGTCTCAATCCATATTGCCAGGATCTGTGGAAGAACAACTATAATATTACATTACCTGTACGTGTACATCTCAATCCATATTGCCAGGATCTGTGGAAGAACAACTATAATATTACATTACCTGTACGTGTACATCTCAATCCATATTGCCAGGATCTGTGGAAGAACAACTATAATATTACATTACCTGTACGTGTACATCTCAATCCATATTGCCAGGATCTGCCTATCGATATAGCATGCCCTATCTGAATCCCCTGAATAGATATCACTACGTTCTTGAAGATGGAGTTACATGATAAGCAGGTCCTGATCAAACGGCTTTCACGCTTGCTTTAATTTTTCGGTTTTCCGAGATAAGATGACTAATCGTGAAACCGCTATATGCCTTTGCCGTGTTAATGAATTGCTCTGTTGTTTTCATTAATTTTAGGCATACAAGACTGCACGATGTGTTTTGATTGTGGCATAGGTCTAAATAACTGGTTACCAGGAGATATTCCAAAGTCTAAACATGCACGATGCTCTCCGAGATGTCAGTATATTCAGCGAGTTATGAGCGAACTCGGGGAAGAGATTATACGACGTGCGGTAAGATAGCAGCATATTTCAATTTTTGTTCATCGAAATTTGTACTGTCGAGGATTTAGGCATTCACGAGTTAGGCTATTGGCTCTCACTTATCCAGTCTTTACCCCATCAGAAGATGGGAAGCTGATTTTGCTCCACCTTCAGCTATTTTCGTCGTGCCTTGTGCCAGGGAGCTGAAACCTAGAACAATGTATCCTTGGATCAAACTAAGAAAATGTAACACAATCCAAGATGACCTCACTGGTGACGTCACAATGATGTCAATTTCCCGAAAGGCATTTTATTTATGCAATTTTCTTCGCAAAATGCATGATCAATTATTGAATAATCATCTGATATACAGCAAAATGTTTAAAATGCTAGTATTAAAGATAAGAGGACACTCAAAATAGCATACCGATACCTGGAATCTGATTTCGATATAGAACATTGGGTTACCATGGCAACCCAATACCAATAAGTTTAATTCCGATACCAACGTCATCAGATGAACTTGAAGTGGGCTGTACTAGAATCCTTTCAACGTTCGTCTCGTTCATTCCGAAACGAATTCTTTTTTTCTTTTTTTTTCAGACAAGTGATAGGAATTTAACGTATTCCTCAAATCGAGTAGGTGAGTTTGAGTATGGTCACAGTTCATGAGAAAGGCACCCTGAACTCTATTCGAATGCACCACTTTCGCATCTTTAATACAAAAATGAAATTTATAACAAGAAAGATAACCTTGATATGGGTTTGAACGAAAGTCCCTAGGTGTTTGATATTATAGCAATGTTGAACTAATATCTACATTATTGCTTCTTAAGGTTAATGTATAGGGTCCCAGTTGCGTTCGTGTATGTATCACAATTTTTCTTAATTACGGGGTAGTGCTTTTTTGTATCCATACAAACTATACAATTTCTGAAAGCCCTTGATTCAAGGACTTTAGATAAAGAAACAACTTTCTGGAGTGTATTACAAGAATCGACAAATGATGTCATTTAAAAAGTATACTCCTCAAAATCACGCGCTAATAACACTCAGTTTTTATCAAACAAACTTGCTTCTTTGGAATATGAACTTTACCATTTGAATAAAAATAGCTTGCCTCAGTTTTTTTAGTTAGGGCATAAAAGTTATTTTATCGTCGTTCAAAGTTGAAAGATTGAAAAAATGTACAAAAGTTCGGCCCCTCTTCACTAAATCATAAATAATTCATGAACAGGCCCGAACTTATAAAATTTGAGGCAGTCTATTGAAGATCTACACGATTGGAATATTGTTTCCCCAGTTTGTACATCAAATAACAAGATAGAAATTAGAACGGGAAAAAACACTATTTGGCGAAAAACTAAACAGAGAAAACAGCCAAAAACCAATCAGCTCTGTGTTCGCCTGCTTGAGCCACGCTAAACCCCTGTTCGCAGCCGGATGTGTACCCCGCTGAGACAATGCTGTGACCACTCGAGTAGATGTCAAACACTTCACAACAAGAAAGGAGAAGACACCGATCGAAGGTAATCAAATGCGCTGAGTAGCCTGACATGATTTTCAGTTGTCTAAGAACCGTCGAAGTTTGTCATAAAATAGCGTGAACTCACAGAAAGCTGAACATTCGGTTAGACTCTATTGCAATACTCGCTTCAACGATCGATTAAACAGCCAGTCTCATTTGATGGAATATTTTTCAGGCTAAATGGACATACTTGTTTTATAGCCAATCAAATACTCTGTTATATGAAGTCTTAGTTGCAAAGGAAGGAGACATTTTTTTTTACAAAAACATAGTCTACTAATTCACGTGTAGTGTGAACAAAAACCAGGTGAAAGATACGATTGATTATACCGTCAAATTGTAGGGTTTCGCTGTATTTATCTAAATACAATTTTTGTTATGATGTTCCGACTTTATTATAATTATTTGGCGGGCAAAGTTAGTTATAGGCCTACATTGTTTATCAAGATTGTTTATCAAGATCCTTTTCAAACTTCATTTACACATTTGGTAACATACATTGTACTAACATTTTCAAATATTCACAGTTCCATGGCTATTCGAGGATGTTTTGCTAGGTGAGCCAATTAGTAAAATGCTTCTTTGGTCGTGGACCACAATACACAGTCTTTGCCCTGAGCGTGAGTAATCCTTATTCCCTGCTGGGTCCCCTGATGCACGAAGTTCGCCTGATTGAACCGTATCCACTGCGCCACGAAAGGCTTGAGTTTTAAAAAGCCATGTTTTTTTTTACTACAATGCACTAATTTTCATAATTTCTTATTCCCTCAACTTGCAGGTTTGAATGTGTACTATGGTGTAAGAAAAAAATCGAGATTTTGAAGCTTCGACCCGATACAGTAACCTTAAGATTGGAATGAATCGTCGATAACTATTAAATGCTTCAATAAACCATAATAGTTAAGATGTTGATACCAGGATAAATTCACATATCAGAATGAAGTAACTTATGCCTTCTGTTTCTCAATTATCAGACGTTCACAACTCACCAAACCAAGAAACCCAACATGGGCATGTTGTGGACGTCTCCCCTAGGACGCTTCATAGAAGTCTCTTGCAAGAGGAACATGAGATAATGAGTCGGGGCACCGGCATACACACTACTAGGTTGCAGCGTATCAAATACAAACAGTACACATACTTCTCCGACAGAAGGGACACTTTCTACTCATTTCCCCGCGGTACAGGGCAATCACCTGAAGACCTGGCAAAGGCTGGCTTTTTCTACGTAGGTGAGTAAACGAATATATATGGTTTAAATGAATATTCATTATGTCATCAAAAAGTGTTCTATTTGTAGGAGCTCACATCAGCACAAAAACATTCTAGGTTGACCCCAATTCAGCAGCACTGTAACTAATCGTGCACGAGGTCTGAACAGTTAAATCCGAAAGGCACTTTGCAATGCAAAAACTATCTCATCATGTTCATAGAGAGACCATCAGGGTAAGGCAGCTAAGTCATTACGGTCGTCAGAGGGGTATTGTATTTTCACTTTCTGCTATCTCCTATTTTTGTGGGGAGTCGTTTGCCGAGTAATTTAGATCTTCCACATATAGTGCTGGCGGTTGGGTACCTTACTCTGATGGCCGCGGGTTCGAATCCGGCATGCGAATACTATTATACGATCATTTTCTAAATGGTAACAATTATCTTCATATTTTTAGCCCACCATCACCATATGCTGTTGAAATCACTTTTCGTCCGTGGTACGTCGTCCGGCGTCAGTCGTCCGTCGTCCGTCCGTAAACGATTCTTGTTATCGCGATTTCTCAGGAACTACTGCATGGATCTTTCTCAAATTTGGTACACAGGTTCCCCTTGGGGTCTAGTTGTGCGAGATACCTTTCATTGTCCGATTCGAAAATCCAACATGGCCACAAGGCCGCCATCTTGGATTTCCCCATGAAACCTTGTTATCGCGATTTCTCAGGACCTACTGCATGGATCTTTCTCAAATTTGGTACACAGGTTCCCCTTGGGGTCTAGTTGTGCAGGATACCTTTTTTGGATCGATTGGAAAATCCAATATGGCCACAAGGCGGCCATCTTGGATTTCCCCATGAAACCTTGTTATCGCGATTGCTAAGGAACTACTGCATGGATATTTCTCAAATTTGGTTCACAGGTTTCCCTTGGGGTCTAGTTGTGCAATATACCTTTTCTGATTCGAAAATCCAATATAGCCACAAGGCGGCCATCTTGGATTTCCCCATGAAACCTTGTTATTGCTATTTCTCGGGAACTAATGCATGGATCTTTCTCAAATTCGGTACACAGGTTCCCCTTGGGGTCTAGTTGTGCAAGATACCTTTTCTGGTCCGATTCAAACATCCAATATGGCCAACAGGCAGCCATTTTGGATTTCCCCATGAAACCCATTTGCGTACACTTCGTCATCCATAAGATGGCTTGCGAATCGTGTGTCTCCATTATCGCGGAGCGATATCCGGTGTTTTACCCGATTCTGTTCGGCCTTCATCCAGCGGAGAACATACTCGAGAGATCTGATAAATTATAGGTATTCATGCCACTTATGAAACAGATATTGCCTGAGCTTACAAAATATATAGGTATGTATAACCTTCGTATCACCCAAGAGGTGTAGTGGATCTGAAATTTTGAACAAGTACAATGTAGTTCATCACATGACTCAAAAATGGCGAGTTACGTTGAGGTTACGTCGGTAGACTTTAGCTGATTGGCTGACGAAGTCACATGATATTGCTTTATGGAAATTCCCTCTGGCAGTTGCCGAAAGTAGGCTGAACATGGATACACACGATCCCAGGGTCAGTCTTACCGCGTATAGATGACCGAGATGGTTACAGGTTGCATGAAATCTTGTTATCGCGAATTTCTCAGGAACTACTGCATGGATCTTTCTCAAATTTGGTACACTGGTTCCCCTTGGGGTCTATTTGTGCAAGATACCTTTCTGGTCCGATTCGAAAATCCAATATGGCCACAAGGCGGGCATCTTGGATTTCCCCATGAAATCATGTTATCGCTATTTCTCGGGAACTACCGCATGGATCTTTCACAAATTTGATAGACAGGTTCCCCTTGGGATCTAGTTGTGCAAGATACCTTTTCTGGTCCGATTCGAAAATCCAATATGGCCACAAGGCAGCCATCTTGGATTTCCCCATGAAAATTTGTTATTGTCATTTTTCAAGAAGTATTGCATGGATCTTTCTTAAATTTGGTACACAGGTTCCGCTTAGGGCCTAGTTGTGCAATATACCTTTTTCTTTCCGAATTGAAAATCCCATATGGCCACCAGGCGGCCATCTTAGATTTTCCCATGAAACTTTATCGTGATTTCTCAGGAAGCTCTGCGTGGATCTTTGTCAAATTTGGTACACATTTTCCCCTTGTGGTCCAGTTGTGCAAGATACCTTTTCTGCTTCGATTCCAAAATCCAATATGTCCATCAGATGGCCATCTTGGATTTCCCCATTAAACATTGTTATTGCGATTTCTCAGGAACGTCTGCATGGATCTCTGTCAAATTTGGTACATAGGTTCCCCTTGTGATCTAGTTGTGCAAGATACCTTTTTCTTTCCGATTCGAAAATCCAATATGGCCATCAGGTGACCATCTTGGATCTCCCCATGCAGATTTATCGTGATTTCTCAGGAAGTACTGCATGGATCTTTCACAAATTTGGTACATAGGTTCCCGTTGGGGTCTAGTTGTGCAAAATACCCTTTTCTGGTCCGATTCGAAAATCCAATATGGCCACCAGGCGCCCATCTTGAGATACATTTTTTGGTCCGATTTGAAAAGTTACGCTTCAAATTAATACGGTATTTCCGAGTTGTGACGTTGCATCACACGAGTCGGCGGATCAAACGGTGGACATATTCTATATAGTGACTATAGAGAATATCCATATCTTCACCTTCCATATCAAGAGGTTCAAATAATTCGGAATTAAAATGTATTTCTTCAAATTTTAAATCAGTTTTCTTTAGTCCAGTGAACTGTCCCACTGTTTCGCCTGCCGACAGGTTGAATACATGAATGGACATCACTCTTGTGCCACAACGTTACAACTCGACAACTGTAGGCTACTGCGTGTTTCGCTCCAAGGGAGATAATCAGGATTCATACACTTTCGAAGTTTCAACATTACTGCGCGGATCCCGTCAGTATTAAGTATTGTACCATCTTACTATTTTCGAGCATGGTATCTTAAAAGAGATATATCTCAAACTAGACCAGTAAACGGAACAGAATTCGTTCCTAATTATAAAATCTTAAGTATGTTTCATAGCTCATACCAAAGGGTCGAAGAGATTTGTCTTCGCTTCCAGTACCCAATAATGGCACGTAAAAAAAAAAAAAAATACTACAAAGCGAAGACGAAGGATCCTCCTGACATTCACTTTCAGGTTAACTTTTCTCTTGTACTATAACAACCGACATAAGCACAGTTTCTAGAAATCTTGAAACTCCTTAAACTTAGAAAGATGATATCTTTTTGTTTTCCAGTGTCCCCTTTTCGATCTTTTTCGTTCAGATTCGAAATTCTGTAAACAAAATTACAAATCAATTGTTTGTTCTTAGTAACAATGGACAAAAAGATCCTCTTGTCATTAGCTTACAATTATCAGACAATGGTGGGCGCCAAGATCCTTCAGGATCTCTCGTTATGTATAGTATGATTTAGTTTTGAAGCCGGTTCTAATGCTATTACATGGATGAGGTCATTGGATTAAGAACGCGAAAATTCTTTGATGGACGATGGCTGAATAACGAATGACGAATTATTCGCTTGTACATCTAAGTCATTCTGTTTGACATTCCTTCGCTGGCTCTTCTTGAACGATAAGCCCTCAGAGCTTTGCTTCACGTAAACGCACCGCAATACATGCCCATTTGCCCTTATTTATCAGAGATAATGACCACGGTGTGAGGCTCGAAATATTGTCGAGGTATGTGTCTTCTCGGCTAAATACCATCCTGTGTATCCACGCAAAAGCCTGGTATACGGTACCAGTAGCATTCACCTGAAAGACAAATAGTCCACAGACGATGAGTTACTTGGAAAGGGAATTTCCCTGACGTCAAATTATATTATTCCAATCTAGGCCGCTGGTGTTAGTTGAATCTCAGCATAGGCCTACTTTTGTCACTGGTCAATTTATGGTTGCTTCATCGATATAAATATCTAGTTCATTTCTAAAATATGTCGCCACATAATACTGTTATTTCTGCTTTTCATCAATACGTAGTAAAAGTTAATGTAGAAATTAGCTTGATTAAATATTTTTTTTACATACATCTATCTCTTCAAAATACGAACACAAGCTGAATAATTATCGCGTTTTACGTTAAGATGTTAACCGCTGGGTATGCAGCGTATATTCATTAGATTGTATAACCCGCAATAATATGCCGAAAGCCGGCGCTGCTATTGAGGCATGTTGGTGCATGCATATATATTTGTATTCATAGCGGATAGCAACTGTTTCTTGACGAATATATAAATATTTCATTTCAATGGTATTTTCGAGAGTGGCGAAGACACCAGGAAGAATCCGAATTTCCTCATCCCCAGAAATAAAACATTTATGGCCTTCGCCAAGAAATAGTAGACTTTCGTCTTAATATATACTTATATGATACCAGTTCATTCTGAATGCTTCAGATATTGTAGGATTCCTGTTGACGACGGCCCTTCAGGAGGTAAAAGCATTTTGAGAAAGGTACTGCGCCACTTAAGAACTCAGACATTGAATGTATGAGGATATAGAAAAACTCAAAAATGTCTTACGGAAGAACTTGATGCTATAATAAAGGTCACATACCGTACAGACATGTACGCACATGGGATTACTCGACGGTCTATACTACAATCCCTCATCAGGATCTTATTGACCGTCTTAGTTCTTTGATAGTATCGGTGTTCAAAAAACTGAAGCCATAAAGCATTTTTAGCTCTATCACATACAAGGGATATCTTTCATGGGATGTTTCTTTGTTTATAGCTTTGCTTGAATTTCTCATTAATAACATATATGTGAAATTTGGCAGTACAATGTATCGAGAGCATATAGGCATTCCGGTGGGTACCAATTGTGCACTTCTTTCGGCTGACTTATATTTGTTCTCTTATGGATACGACTATATGCAGATGCTTTCAAAAACAGATTATTTCAAAGTCTGTTCCTTCTCATTCACAAAATGCTATATAGACGATCTTCTTATGGTCAATAGTCGCTATATAAATAACGCAGAGAAAGGATATATTTCAGTGGATTTAAAGGAAACTCATTTAGACCTGTATCTCTGTAAAGATTTATAACAAAAGAAATGATTACAATTTTGACATCGTACACTATCTGGACAGTAATATACCACAGGGACCAGCATATACTTACAAAGCACGGCTATATCATCTAGCGCTTCCACTCGAAGTTTCTCAAATTTTTGCGATACATATCGCACGCTGATAGCAAAATACAAGCGTAGCATGCAATATCTATGGCGGTACGTTTCGTAACTTGTGTCTAATTCCACTTAATCCACAGGAACCTACGTATTTCAAGATCCACCTAGTGTTCATATGCGCAGTCACAATCAAAGCGTGACTGAGATACATCAT
>JAVTVY010014090.1:0-58309 GCA_036873755.1 Hanleya hanleyi
CGATTCATAAGCACGACTCAAAATGGTCTTGAAGAAGACTTTTTCGGGAACTGAAACCAATTTCGTGAAACTTTTGGTCACCGTGTGCGCTGAAACCACACGAGAGCTAGCCCCTGAGCTGACAGGAAATTGAGACCGTTAGCTCAGCTAATATCTCTCGTGTGCGCCGGGCTTTAGCCTGCACCACGAAAATTTTCATACGACAACCTGCACGCCACATACATTTGGACCACGAATGGCCCATATCTCGCCTAAACTCTCCATGACGCCGCCGCTCTTTCTCTGCGTTGATGACGTAACCGTTGACGTCACAAACCAACTGTACTCCATGACCTCGTTAAGGTGGACTCCACAATTGCCACGGTTTCGCAAAAATATGGCCCCTCTGTATTGTCATAGTATGGAAAGTCGCCCGTTTTTGACAGGATGATAATCCTTTCCTTTTTTTTAACTGCTATGTGAAGTAACATCTTGTTAGACGTAACCATTCGTCTGAACCGGCATATAAGAACTGCTGGTTGATCACGCCCATGCACCACTACAGAATTAGTCGTGCCCGGAAGTGAATATTTGGCAGGCCAAATCGACACTTTTTCGGAATGCGAAAATAATGACTATAGGCCTACTTTATGGCGACAAAATTTTACAACAAAAAACGCGAGTAGGTCGACTTACTGTGTTTTTCACCATTTCAAAATGACCGTTGGACTGATAAGCTTTCATATGGCAAGCCGTTTTGGTATTTATTCATTTTTTTTGATAGTATTTTTATTTTTGATATCAAAAATACTATTTTGGATATCAAAAATTCATTTTTTGATATCAAAAATAAAGGCACATCATGGGGTTCGCTGTATGGGAAAAGGGGTAAATAGGGGGTTCGCTTCAGTGTTTGAAAAGCGCATTTATATGAGAAAAGTATATAATATTTCCAAAGGGGGGGGTTCGCCCGAACCCAGAACCCCCCCCCCTTGGCTACGGGCCTGCCAAAACGGAAATAATGCGCTCTCCCTTACCAAGATTTATCTCCCATCTTTGGCTTCATCTCAAAAAGTGCTACCATACAAAATAACTCATAAAAATCATAATGCAAATTACACAAATTCTGTCGTTGGTTGTTCATATATTCAAGACCTATCATTCAATCGAAATTTTCCCCTTGTTTATTGATTGATACAATTTCACTCCTCAGTCCCAACACCCGTCGTTTGGCGCCAAAAAAAAAATCGAGAATGGCTGATTCGGGTAACCCAACTTTTGGATATCAAAAATTCTTTTTTTGATATCAAAAATACTATTTTGGATATCAAAATTTTTTTTTTTTATATCAAAAATAAATGAATAAATACCAAAACGGCTTGCCATATGGCAAGCCGTTTTGGTATTTATTCCTTTATTCTTGATATCAAAAAAAGAATATATCAAAAATGTGTGCCGTTTTGGTATTTAATCGGATAATTGTTGATTCTCTCGCCTGTACAGCTGACAATGTATTTTGTACAACATTTCTAACAACAGCGTTAGCCTGAGTTGGGTTACCCGAATCAGCCATTCTCCTTTTTTTTTTGGCGCCAAACGACGGGTGTCGGGACTGAGGAGTGAAATTGTATCAATCAATAAACAAGGGGAAAATTTCGATTGAATGATAGCTCTTGAATATATGAACAACCTACGACAGAATTTGTGTAATTTGCATTATGATTTTTATGAGTTATTTTGTATGGTAGCATTTTTTGAGATGAAGCCAAAGGTGGGAAATAAATCTTGGTAAGGGAGGGCGCATTATTTCCATTTTGGCAGGCACGTAGCCAAGGGGGGCTTTCTGGGTTCAGACGAACCCCCGCCCCCCCCCTTTGGAAATATTATATACTTTTCTCATATAAATGCCCTTTTCAAACACTGAAGCGAACCCCCTATTTACCCCTTTTCCCATACAGCGAACCCCATGATGTGCCCTTTTGGAGTGAAGGCGAACCACCCCTCAGTAAATCCTGGCTACGGCCCTGTTTGGTGTAAGTGGTCCTCTATTTTTTATATCAAAAATAAAAGTTTATTTTTGATATCATAAATACTATTTTGGATTCAAAAATTCTTTTTTTGATATCAAAAATAAACGGTTCATTTTTGATATCAAAAATTCTTTTTTTGATATCAAAAATAGTATTTTTGATATCAAACAAAGAATTTTTGATATCGAAAATAGTATTTTTGATATAAAAAATACTATTTTTGATATCAAAAAAAGAATTTTTGATATCGAAAATAAATGAATAAATACCAAAACGGCTGTACAGGAGGCGAGAGGAATCAACAACTATCCGATTAAATACCAAAACGGCGCACATTTATTTTTGATATCAAAAATTCTTTTTTGATATCAAGAATAAAGGAATGGCAAGCCGTTTTGGTATTTATTCATTTATTTTTGATATAAAAAAAATAATTTTGATATCCAAAATAGTATTTTTGATATAAAAAATAAACTTTTATTTTTGATATCAAAAAAAGAATTTTTGATATCAAAAATAGAATTGTTGATATCAAAAATAGTATTTTTGATATCAACAATTATCCGATTAAATACCAAAACGGCGCACATTTATTTTTGATATCAAAAAAAGAATTTTTGATATCAAAAATAAAGGAATCAATACCAGAACGGCTTGCCAGACTTTCACGTGTCTAACAAGAAAATCATTTAACGTTTTCTCTGGATGGTGGGTCCAATTTGACATATTTTCTTACATTCTCATGGAGTTTTTCTTTTCTTTTTAGAAACTAGAGGATTAAAGGTGATTTGATTGCACGCCTTTTCTTTTCAATTTTCATAGCTCCCTTTTCTCCTGGCAAGTGGCACGAGCATGCCCATTCAGAGAATATATACTTTTACGGGGATTTGTTAAGATGATACAGCTATTTATTGCCGAAGAGTCAAACCCATGCCTGTTTTCAACCGCACACAAGTTAGTGTGCACAGCATTCTCAGTCAGCATCACTAATACAGATCCACCCTATCCACCGGTTCAAAATCTTTTTTAAAGTCTATTAAAAATAGCATTTTGGAAAAAAAAATCAGTTCGGTGTAGTCCATGATGTCATAAATAAGATCTGACGTTAATTCTTCTGAATCTGCCAGACATGAAACCATTTTGATCAACGCTGATGATGGGTTTATTTGGTCAGCTGTTGCGGAAGAGGTCAATTCGTAATAATGTTCAAAAGTGAGATTAGTCTCCAATTGTGTAATACATCTTTCGATTTGCCTGAGTAGTAGGTAGCAACCCGATCCGGTCAGTTTTCACCCGGATGTAATGACGTCACTTCCGGTTTATGGTGGAGGTCATGAGTTCAGCCAATCAGAAGCGAGTATTTTGACCGGGTGCATTATGGGAAATATCCAAGATGGCGACGTCCGCCTTCTGGCTCAAGATGGCGGCACGTCCGGTGTCGAAAACTGGCCATTTTGTCGGGATGTGGTCATCTAGTGTCGAAAACTGGACCCTGTATGGGTCCCGCTAGACGTTTTCGGGTCTAGGTGGGCCACTAGTGGTCCGATGAAGTCGTATGAGGTATCAATGTGAAGCATTCGTGGAGGAGCATCCGAAGGGATGGGTGTGACGTGGAACTGACCTCATTCTGCGCATGCGCAGTAGACAAAGTGTATGGAAATAGACGTTTTGGGATCTAGGGGAGCCCCTATTGGGCCGATGGAGTTGTATGAGGTATCAATGTTAAGCCTATGTGAGGAGGCATCCACCCGGACTAGTATCTCGGTCGTTGTCGTCATTCTGCGCATGCGCGGTAGACAAAGGGCATGTGAATAGACGTTTTGGGATCTAGGTGGGCCCTTAGTGGACCGATGGGGTCGAGTGAGGTATCCATGTGAAGCCTATGTGAGGGGGCATCCGACTGGGTGGATGTGGGGTAGGAATATCGTCATTCTGCGCATGTGCAATAGACAAAGTGTATGGAAATAGACGTTTTGGGATCTAGGGGAGCCACTAGTGGGCCGATGGGATCGAGTGAGGTATCCGTGTGAAGCCTATGTGAGGGAGCATCTGATGGGGTGAGTGCGGGGTTGAAATATCGTCACTCTGCGCATGCGCAGTGGACAAAGGGATAGGGAAATAGACGTTTTGGGGTCTAGGTGGGCCACTAGTGGGCCGATGGGATCGAGTGAGGTATCCATGTGAAGCCTAGGTGCGGGGGCTAGACTAGGGTGTCGTTTTCATTCTGCTGCGCAGGTCACGTGGGTTGTGACGTCACTTCCGGGTTTCACCTCCAAACCCAGAAGAGTTCCAATGTTCTCTTAGACGTCCGGATGTTCAACCTCCGGGGTTTTTCCCGGCCCGCCCCGGCCGCAGCGCGCGCGCGGGGGTGATCTGATGCCGCAGCGCGCGCGGGTTATCCGGAAGTGCGTGGGTGAATCCGCAGCGCGCGCGCGCATGAAGACCCTCATACATACCCCAATGCAGGCGCAGATGTGATGTGCCCGGATGATAGACACGGACGTTACCGAAAAGACACGGACTTTACCGAAAAGACACGGACGTACCACAAAAGACACGAAGGTGAACGACCCCACAGACAGGTTAGTACATGCATTACTATGATGTTCACAGGTTACGCCCATTCACGGAGGGCCGTCACAGGGCGTAGTAGAAAAAAGCGCATTTCTAACCTTATTGACCTTATGGCGCAAGCGAGTATAACAAGTGCCCATGACTCACACGGTGTATAAAACCCTACCCAACAGGTACACTATAAAGCCACCTCTCTAACCGTTCGCTTTTCATTCCCCACCATGGCAGCGAGCGGAACAGAGCTTGCGTTATTCCAACTGACGTCCGACGTCTACCTCATCGTCAATGACGATCACCTGGAGCTGGTCAAAGACGCACCGCAGAAGGTGAAGATTTTTTTATCGCTATCAGGCTGGACTCTATTGACACGATTATTACAGGCAAAAGACCCCGAAAGGGATTTCATGCACGTGGAAGTCGGCGTGCACATACGCACTGCTGGAGAGGATTCCCTTTTTCTCCGGTTGGAACAGAGTGGAGGTACCTATATCACACTCTGTCCACCCTTATGGATGGCACTGAAAGATGTACTCCCCGAGGTGGATGACTTACTACACCCCGAGGTGAAAGAAGGGACTGTGGCTACCCGGAGGCTTACACCTGGCTGCACCCTATTGTTGTACCCCAAACGAGTGGACCTCATCGATAGCGGACTTAGGTGTTGGTGTACGCCTGAACCCAAAGCGCACGTCTCTTTGTCACCGGAAGGATGGACTACCTTGAAACGGGTGTTGTTGGGTGACGTGCACGGTAATAGCATTCACCTGTGTGACAACGTCTACATTTTCTGCGGTCCCTTTTTCGCTCGACTCCTCTGTCTGAACGACGGTGGTTTTACCCTGGACCCCGATCTATGGACGGCTTTGGAACAAGTAGTCCCCATTGTCGATAAGGTACTATCACTATAGGAGCCACATAACCAATCAGAATAGTACGTATCCCGGACTACACCCGTAGAGCTGTATCTAGGCGCGCATGTGTGACATGGTCTATAAAACACAACCCTCTGGATCCCACACCTTCATTTCTACGGTTGCAGAGCTATGACGGAGATCCAGCCCTATGCGACTCGCATTTTACAGCATGCCACCGTGGTTAATTCACTCACGGGTTACCGAGCAGTGGTCCGGTCCATGTTTGCAGATGGCGACGAGAACGAAGGGCGACGCCAGATCCTGAACGAGTTCACAGAAGCGGTCCTCGACAGAGTGCACTCGATGGAGAGGTGTGCCATCACTCACCACTACTGCACTATGACAGCCATCCTTGATGCTCGGGCTATGGACCACGAGCGCTCACGCCGGAACCAGCGACGGCTGGTTGGCCTCACAATAGTCTGTGCCCTATTGACCCTGGCGCTGTGGCATTGACAGTGGGACCTCACCATAAATACGAGGGTCAGACAGTGTGTATGTCATTCACCGTTCGTCATTGGATCAAGCATGTCACCAGTCCTACGAGCCATCCTTCCCCTTACACCCCGGGTGGGGTTACACGTCTATGAAGATAAAGTCACCCTCGTGGAAGACCGTGGAGATGTTTGCTGGTCGCGCGCTGAGACCGTATCGAATACGGTTACGCTACACCGTGACGGCTGGACCAAATTTAAACGGGTGTTGAGCGGCGAGCTCGACGGACACCTGATCCACATAGACAATGCCATCTACGTACACCGCTACCAAGACCCTACGCGAGGCTTCACCCTAGACCCCGATCTGTGGACAGCCTTCGAGAAAGTGGTGCCTATCGTGGACCAGCTGTTTACACCGGACGAGCGGTCATCAGACGAGTTGGAGTGGGCTCGTGCCCTGAGAGAAGCAGCGGCAGAACCCAATGAACAAATGTCTAGCCATGAACCAGACGACGATGCCATTGATTACCCGGCTAGACTTTGACCACCCGATCCTTTGATCTCACGGGGTTCTCCCTATAAATACGAGAGACAGTCAAATCTGGTACCATTCACGCACTGACCATGACGGAGCATATAATACTGGCGTATCTCAGCTTGACTCCCGAGGTTTTCCTGCACGTGTATGCGGATACGGTCGATATCATGGAGGAGGTGGGAGACATCTGTGATGCGGACCCTACACAACCGTGCCGGGCCCACATTAGTCTGTCCCGAGAGGGCTGGACCAAATTCAAACGGGTGTTGTCTGGTGAACTGGACGGCGACCTCATCCACTTGTGTCACGATGTGTACATCCGACGCGGCCCTTTCTTTGCTCAATTGGCTCGGCTAGATGGGGGGTACAGTGCATTTTACCCTTCACCCTGATCTATGGTCTGCATTGGAAGATGCCGTGGTAGATGTGGATCAAGTGCTTATCAAGCGGTCATCAGACGAGTTGGACTGGTCATTTACCATGGACACTGTGGAAGCCAATGAAGAAAATCAGAAAGAAACTCCGGCCCACGATATACCCGTTATAAATAAACGATAGAGCCAGGGTCCATCATCATTTGTCACCATGAAGCGCTGGGAGAAGGTGTTGGATAACTTATACTACAGTCCCGGCAGTCCGGCGGCCTATAGTGCATTGTCCGCTCTCTATCGAGCGGCCAAACCCCAGGGGATACAACGTGCCCAAGTCCGAGATTGGTTAAGAAAACAAGACACCTATACCTTACATCGATCTGTCCGTCGCCATTTTCTACGGAACCGGGTCATCGTGGGAGGAATAGATGCCCAGTGGCAAGCGGATTTGGTCGATATGAGCGCCTTTGCCAAACACAACGATGGGAATCGGTATATCTTGACGTGCATCGATATCCTATCGAAGTATGCGTGGGTGGTACCCATCCGGACGAAAACGGGGGCGAATCTCATAGCGGCGTTCAAAGACATCTTCAAGACTGGGCGCAAAACTTTGTATTTGCAAACCGACGAAGGCACGGAATTCCTCAACAGACCGTTCCAACAGTTTCTGAAAGCCCAGAAGGTGTTTTTCTTCCATACGTACAACGAGACCAAGGCTTCCGTGGTGGAAAGGTTCAACAGGACATTCAAAGGCCGCATGTATAAATATTTCACCTATAAGAATACAAGGCGGTACATCGATGTTCTCCCGAAACTTGTGAGTGGTTACAATCGAGCCTATCATCGGAGTATAGAGAGAGCCCCCATTACCGTGACCCAACGCAATGAAGCCCAAGTCCGGCGTGTCTTGTACCCCAGGCAATCGCAGCGAACGACGAAGGCGGTGTTCAAGGTCGGGGACCCTGTACGGATCAGTAAAGTCAAAGGTCAATTTGAGAAAAGTTACTTGCCCAACTGGAGCAATGAGCACTTCCTGATTAAACGGCGCCTACCCCGACAGCAGCGAGTCTATGAACTGGAAGATCTTCAAGGGGAACCGTTGCTAGGGACGTTTTACGAGACGGAATTACAGCCTGTCGTAAAAACACAGCAAGACTACTACACGGTGGAGCAGATTTTGAAAACGGAACGTCGACGTGGCAAACTGTTTCATTTCGTCAAATGGCAAGGCTGGCCCAGTTCCTTCAATTCCTGGGTCGCTGCCAACCAGGTGAAACGACTATAAAGCCAGACACCACTGCCGTCATCCTTCATTCCACGTCCGACCACAGTGCTATGGACAAACAGCAGCTGCCTCTGAACACAGCGTCTCCCAAAACGCGCAAAGCGCAAGTGGGCTTTGTGGTGATACTGCTAACCCTACTGAGTGTGTTGCACGGAGGTTTGTTTTACGACGTAGCCTATGTCAGCACGTTACTTAACCAACTCAGAACACCAGCCACCAGTGAAACCGGTCTACAGATAGCACCAGTCAACCCCGTATCGAGCCCAGTCACCACCACACCCCGTGTACAAGCCACGTCGAGCTCCACACCAAGCTCCACACCTACACCAAGAACACCCACTACGTCTGAAGATCCACCGGATTTCATCCCTCACAGTGAACAGACAACGACGACCGACGTTGTACCCACCACCATCATCACTCGCAGTGAACAGACAACGACGACCGACGTTGTACCCACCACCACCACTCCAGTTCACTCGTACCAAATTTACAAGAGCGGGTTACCACGACAACGGATACACCTCGAACCATGGACCCTCGGTGGCAGCATCCCTTCACTTGCGTCATCGCAGGACCGACGGGTTCTGGCAAAACGCACTTCGTCAGGAAGCTCCTTCAACAAGCCGACAGCATGATCACCCCACCCATTGCCCGAGTCGTGTGGTGTTACGGAGAATGGCAGGAAGCGTATGCAGCAATGCCCCACATCACGTTCGTGGAAGGCCTACACAACCTGGCTGATTTGGAACCCGACACCTTAGTGGTTCTGGATGATCTCATGGCGGAGATGGATGCGCGGGTCACCCAACTCTTTACCAAAGGCAGCCAACATCGACGGCCCAGCATCATCTACATTGCGCAGAATCTGTTCAGTAAAAACAAAGAACATAGGAACATCAGCTTAAATGCCCACTACCTGGCGGTCTTCAAAAACCCGAGAGATACCACTCAACTGCTGCGCCTGGCGAGACAGATGTATCCCGGCCGCACACCGTTTGCGTTGGAAGCCTTTAAAGATGCCACAACCCCTCAGCACGGGTATATGCTCTTCGACCTCAAGCAAGCCACCCCCGACCACCTTCGACTACGGACCGGCATCTTTCCCGGAGAAACCCACCACGTGTACATGCAAAAATAATGTAAACACACCCACAGTGGCTCCCCCAGCTGGAGTGTGTGTTTGATGATGGGGATAATAAAAAGAATGAATACCACAGCATGGTTGACTTTGTCTGTGTTCTCTGAGGTGCATAAAAAGGGCAGAGTTGTGGGTTCTGGCATTAGTTGTAATGATGTCTGCGCGAGTACGGAAGCACGCTCCCACGCTCCGTGTATTGAAGACGACCCCACCCGAGTTGGTCCGAACCATTGTACGCGGTGCGGACCCTGACCTTGGACGCTGTCTGTGCGAGATCGGGTACAACCTGTTAAAAGGCAACGTACCACTGACTCCGGCTCAAAAGACCAAGTTGACCAAGCATAAGACAGGTCTCCGAACCTTAGTCCAGAAACGAGTCTCTCAAACACAAAAGAAAAAGGTGTTACAGAAAGGCGGCTTTCTCGGGCTATCTTAGCACCGTTGGCCGTGTAACGGTTACCCGTTTGTGTAGAGAACAGTTTGAATCAGGACCGTGTACTGCGCTGGAATGTGAAAGAACGACCTTGACCCGTGTCGTCAACATCGAGCAAGGCGGATCTCGGAAATGCATTCCCCTGTATTTCTCGCTTACCAGAGCGAGTTGGAAGCTGATATTTAACAATCACGTCAGTTATGAATTATGGCTTGTTCTTCCATAGCCATATTTATTCAGCGAGGTCCATATAAACAGCTCGGGGAAGTGTGGTGTAGGTGACAATAAAGAGGGCGCTGGCATCGTCGACTTGTGCTACTTTTTATCTGCAGGAGAACGGTTCTGTTTCTACCTTTATTCACGGAAGAGCGGTAGCCCTATATAAGCTCGGACGAACGGAGGGAGCGGGGTGAGACGAGAAATTGAGGGCTGGAGAAACACGTCCAGGTACAGCCTGTAACTTATTGATTTTTGGCATAATTTACAGTTGGGCGTAAAAGGCAGTTGTTTCGGCCTGGGAATCTAAAAGATTATGAATCCTGTAGCTAGTGTAACCTGTGAAAACACGCCAATCCAATGAGAATTTGCGGCTCGCATTTTCAGTGTGGAAACGTGTTTGTGGGTATACTATAGTTTAGGGAACACGTTTACTGGCGTGTTGTATGTACATGTAGTTGGGGGAATTCTATAACACTGTAACGAGACATGCGTTTGCCTGTAGCACATTTAGGCAACTTGCATGTTCTAACTTCAGTATAAAATAGGGCTTTAGTGTCTATACCAGTAGGTTGATAATTTCGACAATACTGTGCTATCTCGCTGCACTGAGACTTAAGCCACAATATTTGTTGATCTTCTTGACCGTGTAGCGGTGTATGACTATAGTCAGGAGATTCCCTCCCTCCCCAGAAGTATACAACTGCACTAGATACAAGGATATATCAACCAAGTTTCCTCCTGCCATAATCCTACAACGTACCGTGGAGCCTGTTTATTCGTCGCCGACAGCCGGGCAACGCTTTACGGGACGGAAACGGTCGCAGTATTACAGCCGGCGGGCCGAGACAAGACACAGGCGGGCGAGCTATTTTCGTCGGGAAACATCGATAAACTGGGCCGGGCGCTTTGGGAGCAAACAGTTACACAGACGGCGTATAGCTGGCCGTAGACGAGTTACAGATGCAGCTTACAGATTCAACTGGAAGGACATGTGTCTTTATCACACATACGAGCAGATAAAGACGCACAGATCATAAACAGTACAGTACCAGTCCAGCCAGACCGATCACCATTCTACCGTCGAGAAAGATACAGCACACAGCACACAAGAAAGATACAGAACACAGATCTTACAAGAGGGAGTCGTGTATTTGTCACACGTTAAATAAAGAAACACAGAGCGCAGGTTATACAGTCAAGAAAGTCACAGACCACAGATCCCACAGGGAGGATATGCGTATTTATCACGCATAAAGGCACGGTGCAGGTGGGCTCACTTTTACCGATGTAAAAGCGGTAACAAGATATACCGATTCCTGTAGGACACGTGTAATTATCACACGTTACAGAAGGCGAGCTTCCTTTTACCGATGTAAAAGTGGTAACAAAGTTTACAGACTGTACGGTCAAGCCCAGGGCACAGATTACAACGGCAGTTTACAGACCGTACGATGTTCCATCGGTACCAGATGAAATAGTAATAGCACATGATATACCCGAGTAATTGTCCTGACGGTCCATGAGAGTTGAGTGGGGCGTGATACTTACCTGAGAGATCGTCGTGTAGTCACAGGCGTGTCTATAGACGGGTCGCAGCAGCCGTAAGGGTTGAGACGCCGGGCTATACTTACCTGTGCGGGAAGCAGACTGGTGAGCTGACAAGTTACGGTCAAGCTCCAACGACTGGGGGGTGAAGTACACGCCGAGTTGGCACGTCTCTGGAGAGAGCGTCACTGCCGTGACGTTCCAACGCCTGAGGGTATCTATATATTGGAGAGAGCGTTACCGCCGTAACGTTCCAACGGGCCTTGACTTCAGCGACTTGGTGCTATATCTGGAGAGAGCGTTATATCCTTAACGTTCCAACGACCGGGTGCCATTCCTGGAGAGAGCGTTATATCCTTAACGTTCCAACGACCGGGTGCCATTCCTGGAGAGAGCGTTATATCCTTAACGTTCCAACGACGGAAGAGAAGGGCCAGCAGCCAGGCCGCCCTTACCCCCAGAAGGGAAGGGCCAGCAGCCAGGCCGCCCTTATCGCGCATTAAAGCACTATATTAACTATAAAGTTATATGCATACACTCTCATATATATCTTATTACCATATAACATCAAGCTTAAACTGCACACATTCTCTTCTATTATCCACATATACACCAGGGATACGCTAACTCTATATGCACACACTCTCTCAGGGGCACGTATCCGTGAACCTTACGTGCACACACCAAGTGTATGTATCCGTGAACCTTATATGCACACCCCAAGTGTACGTATCCGTTAACTTGTGTGCACACATCCTCTTACATCACGTGTATATATCCATCAAGTTTATTTGCAAACACTCTCCTAGTGTCTGTACATATGTGTAAATACCCTAACGTTACATCGCCTTAGACATTCTGTCTAAGCCACGCGGTTCTACGCTATTATTTGTAACCGCGTATACTATTTGTGCAGAATATACCATAATAGACCTTTACATGAGCGTCAGTCATCCTTGTAGGGTTGTGATCATCTCTTCGAGCCCCGGATCTCTACTAGTGAAGGGGTTAACGACGGTGACGGCCAGAATGCCAGTGGGCAATCCCGGTTATTGATTCGTTTTCTTCTAAACACTACGACTGGTCCTGCTCGTACACATTACAGCCGCTTCCATGTTGGGTCCAGTATTGGGTGGACTCTTCGGCCGACAATGAACCACGCGAAAAAAATGGTCCTCGTCGAACCACGGTTCCTTCAAAACCTCCAATCGCCCTACCCTGTCCCACCTACGGTGAAGACCATAAACACCCTCGATGGAGAGATGCAACAGATCTTACAGAGACCGGGGTTAAGCGACAGTGAGAAAGTACAACGGTACAATGAGACGCTTCACGGTACATGACGTTCATGGACCAATACAAAACCCTCTCTAACCCACCACCACCACCACCACCACGTGACACACCGCCGACCTCAGCACCGCTCCAACAGCCGCCATTACCAGGGGTACCACCCACAGCCCCACAGTGGGTGGAAGACGAAGTGCTGAAGAGTGTACCTGCATCGTTCAAGAAACAAGCTGGCCTGGTATTACAACGGATGAAACAGAATCCTAACATGACTTGGAATGATAAAGGCGAACTACTGGTACAGAATCAGGTGGTTCCCGGCACCCACATAACGGATTTAGTGAATGACCTGATGCGTCAACGCAGGTCGCACACGGATCCTCGAGGATGGGAGGTCTTCGCTCAGGGCTTGAAAGACATGCATGTACCACATGAATTGGTGGGGAACCCCCACCGCTGGGCCTTTATGCAGCGAACCCAGCAATCGCCGAGTGGCCCACTACCTTCTTGGGAATCCGAATGGGAACCGGAGTCACCCCCCAAAACACCACCACCACAACGGGCACCTTCTTTTCAGACCTTTAAAAAACCATCCTTGATCAGGACACCCCACATCTCCAGAGCCGTGACACGTAGCAAGTCAACGCGACGAACACGACGCCGGACGCAACCGCCCAAGGCCTGGAACACCTATTAAATCCAACAGCAGCAGCAGGACAGCTCAGTCGCCATGTTTTACCTGACCCTACCCAGTAACAGTTCGCTGGATGTGTTTCCTGACAACACCGTGGCCAAGTACGTGACCCAGTTACCGCAACCGTTGCATTTACCTGGACGATGTGAATGTGGCCTCGTGGATATCCAATACCCTTACTCGTGGTACAACGTGCGAGCCAATGAAGTGTGGTACGAGGTGACCTACGAAGGCAAAAACACCTGACTCACCCTCCCCGAAGGCCAATACGATACCCCCAAGGAGTTCATGTGTGGGCTGTCAAGACTGTTGCATTATAAGGCTCTACGGGAGATCACGAATACTTCAAAACCCATCAAATCCTTTCCCTTCAAGAATCACGTGGACTTCGATTACAACGCACACAACGACAACGCACACAACGACAAGGCACAGCTTATCGTCACCGCCAACGCGAGTGTCGTACTGAGTCCTATCCTACAGCAAATGCTGGGTTTCGATCTACAGACGTTCGCTGGTCCCACCGCCCACCAAGGCGAGATCCCGATGGATATGAAGTCAGGTATGTACGGACTCTACGTCTACTCGGACGTGGTGGACAACCACATCGTGGGCGATATCAACACACCTCTGTTACGGGTGGTCCCCATTAAAAAGACGTATGGAGATCAAGTCACCCACAGTTTCACCCAGATGCTCTACCTGCCCGTACGACAAACCGACATCAACACGATCACGGTGGATATAAGAGATGACACGAGACGACCGGTGGCATTCGAACGCGGGAAAGTGGTGCTGACACTTCATTTTCGACAAGCACGTGCTCCCCACTTTGCATAATGAAGGTGCCTTACGAGTGCGATGCACGCAGCTATATGGACTATTATGCCCAACAGGCCGGAGGTGGCTTTCCGGTCTTTAGCGGTGCACGTATGCAACGAGGACATGGGCTGGGGAACATACTCGGCAGCATCGTCAAAACGTTCCTGCCCTTGGTGACGCGTGGGGTGAAAGCAATCGGCAAACAAGCGGTACGCAGTGGACTGCAAGTGGCCGGTGATGTCTTGGGGGTACGGCACCCAAAGAAGCCTTGAAACGGCGGGCTAAAGAAGCGGGAGGCGTCTTGGTGGCCAAAGCACAACGCACCGTAGGGAATAAAAGAGCTGCCCCACCGAAACCACGCACCAGTCGACGACCGACCCAGCGACGACGCACATCGAAGACCCAGGATATCTTTTCTTAAAACATGTCCTTGATCCACGCCGAGTCCTGCCTCTCCACCAACAGTGAAGTTGATTTGTGGACCGTGCCGCCCACACAGACCAGTGCCGAACAAGGATTATGGGTGGAGCATCTCCCGCTCTCCAGCATCAACGAAACAGGGCCCATTGTGTTCACCATCAGTAATGCGGATACGGCCTATGTGGATTTAGCCCATACATACTTGTATGTGAAAGCCAAGGTGGTCAATGGGGATGGCAACAGAATCATCCAAGCTGCAACGGTGGGCCCGACGAATCTCTGGCTGCACTCGATGTTTCAACAGGTGGATATTTTTTCTCAGCGACAAACTCATCAGTGACTCGACCAACACGTACCACTATCGAGCCTACATCGAGACACTGTTGTCGTATGGCCGATAGGCTAAAAAATCTCAGCTGACAGCCGCTTTATTCTACCAGGACACACCCGAGCACATGGACACGGTGGACAGTGTGGGATATAACAAACGGAAGGCTTTCACTGCGAACAGTGCCTCGGTGGATCTCATGGGGCGACTGCACGCAGACATGTTCATGCAAGACCGGTACCTCTTGAACAAGATCTCCATCAAAATCCGACTGATACGGGCGCCTCCGACCTTCGCCTTGATGGCCACTGACATAGAGGGGCATGCAGCTGACTATAAGATTGTCATCCAAGACGCAGTCCTGTATGTCCGAAAAGTGAAACCGAATCCAGCCGTTCAATTGGGACACATGAAAGCCTTGGAAACAAAAGCAGCCCAGTACCCTATCCGACGTGTACAAACCAAAGTGTTCTCTGTGCCTGCTGGAAATATGAGCGCCAACAAAGAAAACCTGTTCCTGGGGGAACTACCCAAGCGATTGATCCTGGCCTGTGTGAAAAATACCAGTTTCAGCGGAGCCTACCAAGAGAATCCGTTTGACTTTAAACATTTCGGCATCAATTTTGTGGCCCTGCATGTGGATGGACAACAGGTCCCAGCCACGGCCTTAACACCGAACTTTGGGCGCGCGAATTTCATTCGAGCCTATCAGAGCCTGTTTACAGCCACCGGTCAAATCAACCAGAACGAAGGGAATTTGATCAGTCGGGAGGACTACGGGAACGGATACACGTTGTTCTGTTTCGATCTGACCCCCATCTTAGAGAACGACCATCAGCTGGCCCTGGCCAAGCAAGGCAATTTATGGTTGGAAATCCACTTTGCACGAGCCCTCGCGACCAACGTCAATGTGATCTGCTACGCCGAGTTTGACATCATTCAAGTGGACAAGGCGCGCAACGTCCTGTGTGAATTTTCCACCTAACATGGATACAGACCGGATAACCACCGTGCTGGAGAATGACCCAGGGACACGTATGGTCTTTCAAGGGGTGTTCGCCCGAGATGTGTTCCCATTAAACCGTGTGTATCCTGCTGCATACGTTCTCAACACGGACCCGATGGATCGGCCCAGTGAACATTGGATGGCCGTGTACTTGACAGAACAGCAGGGCGAATACTTTGACCCGTACGGCCTGCCACCCCTCCATCCCGATTTAACAGGCTTCATGGATCAAGGCACAGAGACGTGGTGTTGGAACAGTCAAACGTTGCAAAGCCTGACCAGTAGCGTGTGCAGACAATATTGCTTGTTTTATCTGTACCATCGATGCCGGGGAAGACCCTTATCTGCCATCGTACAGATGTTTGACGAGTACCCCAAGGCCGAGGACCGCGATGTACTCGTATATGACTGGGCCGCCCATCATTTCAATGTACAAGCCCCGTTCTGGGCTTAAGTTCTTTCAATGTACACACGCCCGCTGTTCTGGGCTTAAGTTTACAAGCCCCCTGTTCTGAGCTTCAGTTCTTTCAATGTACAAGCCCCCTGTTCTGGGCTTCAGTTCTTTCAATGTACAAGCCCCTTGTTCTGGGCTTCAGTTTTCACGTGGTTGTTCTCACGTTGTTGTTGTTACTGAATAAAAAACAAAATGAGATCTCACCAAAAACCCTGTCTTGTGTGTTTTCTATATGAGCATAATGCATGAAACTGGCTTTGAACACCGTATTAGCCAATCAGTGGCCTAGAATGGAGCCAAAGGTAACCCATCCATGTCCAGAAAACATTACCCGGGTGTACAAGAACCCGGTGTAGGCGCGGACGTAGGGTGCACTCCAGAGATTCTTTCATTCGGCATGGAATAGGCTATGGGTCCGTTTTTCGGCCACCAGTTGTCGTAAAACCTTCAACCCAAATCGCTTATATGTATATATTTTCTGAAAGAGCATGATGAAACTATTATTTTAAGATATAACACTGCTATGTTATAGAAAAATTAAACTCGAACATTCTCCTCCATGCTTGCTTCATTTTTCCTAGAAAACCCCTTAAAAATGTCGAAAAATGGTCAAATTCGGCTCAATTTCCAGAAAAATCTGTACGAGCGATTTCAATTAAACTTCTTACTCACGTTCCCTGGTCCGGTCTCAACTTAAAAAGGCAAACAAAAGTGGGTGTCAACCTGCCCGTTTTTTGTCAGATTTTCTTCCCGTAAATGAGTCCCGATTTTTAGGCACACCGAAGGGGCATAACTGAGGCAGGACAAACTTTTCTCCATGATCCCGATCAGCGTGTAGACGAAGCCAGCACTCGATTTGTACGTACTCGTTTGCAGCGTTGATAATGCTGAATAGGATGGCATTATAGATATAAGCTATTAAGAAGACAAGAAGAATTATGATGTAGCAGAACAAGGGCAGTCTATCGTATTATGAAATTAGAGATGCAATCAGCTTTTCAAGCACACGATGCCATAATAACGGTATTGTGTTATTCCATGTTTCATAATTTAAGATGTAATGCATTATAAAAGCAAAACAATCCTAAGACTGAAGTCAGAAGTCGGAAGTCGGAAGTCAGAAGTCAGAAGTCAAGAAGTAAAACTCTGAAGAACCCTCTCGGCTTTCGTAGTATTATCAAATCTGGGATAGAAGATAGAATTGATACTCGGGTTCATTGTTGGCACAAACACAATTTACATTGCTTACGGCAGAGAAACCATATACCATACCCCAGTGTACTGTACAAAAGAATTACCTGTAGCAAATACACAGTAAACAATAATGATGACTTCACGTACCTGTACCGGTAGGCCTTCAGCATTAACATTTTCAGTGTTCATTGAATCCCTATTGGTATCGCATTCTTTTACTGCACCGTTAAGAATTTAATTGAATTGAATTTATTCTCTTAATCTGGGTGGGTATGACAATTATCTCGAAGTAGGCCTACCGCAAATTACCACAAAGTAACAAGAAATTACGACAAAAAGTAACCACAATGAGCCATAAAGTAACCACAATGTTAGCTCTGGTATAGCCTTGTTCTACGTAGTATAGAACAAGGCTATACCAGAGCTACCGCAATGTAATAACTAAGTATCACAAAGTAACAATAAAGTAGTATATAGAGTATATAGGCTAAAAATAACAAAGTGTAATGATCAGTTTTAAAACACGCCATGGGCATTAAGAGCGCAGTGAAATTACAACAAAGTAACCACAAAGTAACAATTAAGTGCCACAAAGTAACAACGTTTAGGCTTATTTTAACACCTTCATATCATATGAGCGTCTGTCGTCTGTAGCTATATGGAAACGAAGATTACTGCACCGTAATGACATTAATTGCCGTACCGTAACCGTATGAATAAAGGCTAAATAATTGAACATATACCAATCGATCTCAATATTCATTTGCGTATTCAAGATCATTGATCAATGATGCATCGCTATTGGGATAATCAGATTGGCTGTCAATAATATCTCGAAATCAACTGATTTTTTTTAGATATTATCGACAGCCAAGTACCGTACATAATACTTTCGAAGATCTAATATCTGTAACTTTGTAATATCTCTTCTATAAAATATTATATCTAGATTTATAAATTTATCATTTTCAGCATTAAACACATTGCTTTTATCAGGGACACGGTGATCTTTTGTCACTTATGTGAGCCATTGCTATTAGCCTTTTTGCGGAATAGACTATTTTCGGGGAAAATGATGAAAATCTTAATTGACTGTGCATATATTTATATTCAAACATTCCTTTGTCCACTGACCAACCTTCTTTGAGTCTTGAGATTTTTATTTTTTGATACATGCATTACATGGAGTGATAGAGAGTGACATTTGTTTTCGAGTCCCTTGTTCCAAGATAATGATTCGAATCAACAAACGATGGATGATAGAGTTCCAGAGAATTTCTGTGATGAACAAAATGTTTTATCGTTATGCATTTTTCTTTTATTTCCATGGCTTGAATCTGAAATCATCCGAGTGTGATAAATTTTCTTTTGCCTTCGTTTTATGAGAGAACATTCCTACGAGGATGAGATGTTAAAAAAATATCAGCAGTTATCATCTCTTCAAATCAGCAAAATTTTGTTGAATTCCGTGAACGTTGTTTTTGCAAGGAAACGAAACGGTGCTAAAATCTCAAGCCCACTCGTAGAAAAATTATGTAGCCACCACGCACCTGTTCGGACGACAAAATGTCATTCATTGTTCATCTAGATGTACTATGCTTCTTAAATGTCACTTATGATCTACATGAAGTTAAGTAAGAAATATGAGACGTTTGACATTTTGTGTCATGTTTCACTCGTGGTTGCTATGGCTTCTTGTCAACATAAACCTTTGTTGACGGGGTCACGAGGTCCCTCGCTATGTAAATGAGATTGCGCGCCGCCATGTTCGTGACGTCACGCTGTCTTCATTGGTTCCGTTTGGAAGGTGCATGGCAGACAGGAAAAGATCAAACTAGAACGAATGCATGTGTTTTAGTATTGTATTTCGTAGTTTACTAGGGTTATAGCATGCCGCTGTTTGGGAAAAAACATGACGCGGGAAGAAAACAGCATTCAGAAGACGTGATTAAGAGATATGAATTTACAGACAAAACACTTGGAACGTAAGTTATCTTTCGCTTCGTAAAAATCGTAAAATGATTCCATTTCCACCATGGATTTTGGCAAATGCAATGTATTTTCAATTTTTGGTAATCGTCTGACATGTTGGCACATATTTTGAATTTTGCATAATTTGTTAGTTGTTTTATCATCAGCTGTTTCCCGAAAGAACTGACAGTTGTCAGTTGTCATATAATTTACCAGGTGTATATAAAAATGTGTTTGTTTGATAATTTGCAAAAATGTGAATTGGCTTGGCTTTGTGCCAAATCATAATTTCAGCTGCAGAATGGAATAAGGTGTGGTAATATATCCAGGGATGTCACTAACTTTTGAAGTATCAGGTGGAGGCATGGAATTAGGCGGCCATAATATTTAACCTTTAGTGTTTCAGGTATAGAAATTACACGGAAAGTAGGCGGCTGTTTTGGGCAATTTTGGTCATAGTAGTTGGCCGAAAAGGATGCCTGCCGCGTTTTAATGACATCCCTGATATCAGGTCAAAACCAAAAATATACATACAATCCATAAAGTGCACCTGGAAAATAATTAAGGGGGTAGTTGGTTGGGGGAGGGGGCTGGATGATAAGGGGGTGATTGGTGGCAGGTGGTGGGTGTTCCTGTTGCTTCAATGCATTTTGCTGACAAGCTACAGGAACTTGATAATGTGATGTCTAGGACTGTAATATCACTTAACTTTATTGCACCATGCAACCGACCTGTCTGTGTCTTGTGTGCTGTCGTCCGTGATTTATAGGGTGGATGGAGGGTGTCTGGTTCCATGCTGCTTCAAAGATTTCTTCTTCGAAGTAACCGAAACACAACTTGGCGGGAAGTCTGAAAATGACTATTTGTAGGAGTGATTCAAATGATGAGGGGTGTGATTTCAATGATAGTACTCATGGTAACCACTCACCTCACTCTCTGAGGAGAGGGGGTCTGGAGCACCTAGAGACGTTACAGTGACAATCACTGCTGAGGTAGGCATGGGACTCAAGTGTCAAATTGCCAGATACCATTCAACTACAAACGTGGGGATCCCTGGGATTGACCTTGACCTGGAGTGTCGTTCACACTCCAGGTCATGATAAGAATAGACCCCAGCTCCTCGGGGAGCTTGTCGTAAGCGGTGATTAACTAGGGCGCCCGTGGGGTTTCCGGTTGTGAAAACGAATCTAGGCCCCCACCCTTGGGGTCCTGGGTGTTGAAAGGAATAGGACCCTACCCGTGTGGTTTCCGGCTGTGAAAAGGAATAGGAAACAGACATCGTGATATGGCTGAAATAGTGTTGAAAGCGATGTTGAATCATATTTACTCAGTCAATGAACTACATGTACAAACTCACTCGAGTCTTAAGTAAGAGCAATGAAATGATAAAGTAAGAAATCTGGGGTGATCGAAGCTGAGTCATGTAGAAACCAGGAACATTTTTTTCCTGGGGTCTATTAAAATATATTTATCTGAAGTTACATGTATCAGCAGGCTTACATGTAGCGACCAAAACACTTGTTTGATTCCAGACCCAAAACTTTCTCCAAAACTATTCTGCTGTCCTTAACGCTCTCTGGTATTTATTTGAGTAAATCCATCAATGTTAAATTTTTAATGAATTTAGCATGTATTATTTAGCATGCAAGTTTTGACCTGGTGCATGCGCACTTAGGTGACAATAGGATTGCATCTGTATACATATCTATGTACACGTTTGTTTGGGCAAATTGATTTCCAGTAATGAAATTGATTTTGGATTTCTAGAGAGGGGCTTTTTTATGCTTACTTATTAGATAATATGGTTGGGCACTGAGAGGGTGTCATTTGCACCTAACGACCCTGCCTTGACCATGTTTTCCAAAATTTGTTTTACTTCCATAACCGGGAATTTCAGTAGCATTATTGATCTGATATGTCATGAAGCTGTCTGGGCAGACATCTTACCAAGCTAAGGGAATTTACCATTTCATTAGAAAATACAATTAGCTAATATTGACCTCATTTTCCATGTATTTCACCCTATTCCAGCTTCAAAAAGCATTTTGTCACATGACCGCTTCTTTTAAACGTGCCAATGAAATGAGCTGGTTTTACTATATATGACCTGGAAAGCGAAGACTATACAGTGGGGTTACGACTGTGGGATCATATACTATATATGACCTGGAAAGCGAAGACTATACAGTGGGGTTATGACTGTGGGATCATATACTATATATGACCTGGAAAGCGAAGACTATACAGTGGGGTTACGACTGTGGGATCATATACTATATATGACCTGGAAAGCGAAGACTATACAGTGGGGTTACGACTGTGGGATCATATACTATATATGACCTGGAAAGCGAAGACTATACAGTGGGGTTACGACTGTGGGATCATATACTATATATGACCTGGAAAGCGAAGACTATACAGTGGGGTTACGACTGTGGGATCATATACTATATATGACCTGGAAAGCGAAGACTATACAGTGGGGTTACGACTGTGGGATCATATACTATATATGACCTGGAAAGCGAAGACTATACAGTGGGGTTACGACTGTGGGATCATATACTATATATGACCTGGAAAGCGAAGACTATACAGTGGGGTTACGACTGTGGGATCATACTTCTCGAGATGAGACCGAAGTTGTGGAAATTAGCTACTTTATTTCTCACACTCCTGATGCATAGTTATTTCAGGGTACGCACGGGTCCTTAAAAGTTTGTAAAAGTGCTTAATTTTTATATTGAAAATTTCAAGGCCTTGAAAGTCCTTGAAAATTAGGATTTTTTCCGTAGGTCCTTGAAAGTGCTTGAATTTTGCTATAATGGGTAAGTATGGCACTCCAGCAAAATGAAATAAAAACTCCACCGACGATCGTTGTTTCTGTCTCCTGTTGTATTTCCCCTTTCCATCCGTCTCGCCTGTTCATATACGATAGTGTATTGCAGAAGTCTATTTATAGCACTGTTGCCGGGTGACTGAAATACATGTACACGTGATACTGGCAGATCTGACAAGTGTTCACCAGGAACAGCATGAATGGTAGCTGTTATTCAGTGACAATTTCTGTAAAATTGAAAATGCCTGGAAAGTGCAAATTCAACGATGAATGGCTGACTTTGCCAGATTATAAAGACTGGCTAAAACGAGCTGACGTAAACAAGGCGTATTGCGCCTGGTGCTGCAGTAGTTTCGATATTTTCAGCATGGGTAAATCCGCTATGGTTAGTCATACGAAAAGCCAGAAACATGTTAACAGGAAGAAGAACCGTACGGTATCAACTATGAGAAACTTCGTGACGAGTACAGTGAGAAGTGGTGCTGAGCCATCCACTGGTGGTACTGATATCCCTGTGCTCCATCAACATCCCGTTCATCAAGTTCTTCTCCGTTTGATCAGTCGGCAAAAACCTTGGCGGAGGCCACGTGGGCCATGAAAACTGTAATGAGCCATTACTCTTACCATAGTTGCGAGAACATTAACATTTTATTTCAAACAATGTTCCCCGACAGTGACATAGCCCGCAGTTTTACATGTGGGGAGAAAAAATGCGCGTACTTGGTTACGTTTGCAGCCCTCCAATTAAGGATGGTTTGTGGTAACCTGTAAACAGGTTACCACAAAACAAGAAGTGGTAACCCGGTTCAGAAAAACAGGTTACCGCGCGTGCTTTTGGGTTGTTGTCAAAGAGATAAATGATATTCGCTTGGCCGTGTTAACTCAGATGTAATATTCTTGTACGACACTTCCAATCATGTTAAATCATTCAATTTTGTAAAGTCTGAAGTCGAGATATTGCTTTTAGTACATGTAAAACTGATTGCTTGTATGTACAGGTGCAGGTATTATTTGCTAGTCTACATGTACTTCATAGATATTGCAAATAGTACGAAATGAATTTTGTGCTCTTACATGTAATTAATTATTAAATATCATCTAAAATGTTAGTTTATGTTTTTCAGTAGAAGCATCTGAATGGATACTGACTGTCATGAAATATTTAAAATTTGGCACTTTTTACAAAATTAATGTGATTGTGAGGATGTCATTGTGAGTGTCGCTGTTGTACGGTTTTCTCAATTTTTGGCTGACTTGAACACATAATTGACAGCAATGATAATACATTATTAAATGAAGCAATTTTGATAAAATTCAGTGAATAGTCAGTTGTAATTGATATTTTGAACTGTTTTGGTTTCAGCTTTGTTGAAACAGTAAAACTGAAGTTACCTGTGTACTGATGAAATAAAACTATATATTAAACTACATACAACTTGAGTACTGTCCTTCATTTCATTAAATATGCTGTATTGATATGATTTCAATATTGTGTTCGTGCATTTTTTTTCAAACAGTTGTCTCGCCGCCGGGGTTTGAGTGGTGGTTGTTGTTGTTGTTGTTTTGTTACTTTCACTTTGACTGTCATCTTTGCCGGTGAGATTGGTTTTAGCCCAGGCTTGAAGAGATCCAGGTTTTACGTGTCTGGAAACATTGCTTTTATGTACATAATCAACGCCATCGGCGTATGATATAATTCAAGCCAGCGAATTTCCGTGAAGTGTTGCTTGTGAACGAATGTCCGCAAAATGCCGACTGCAAATTTTGCAACTCCACTTAGTGATATTGTCTTCACTGTGAACTTTGTAAAGGAAGAAGAGATGAAACTGTCATTTCAGAAATGTTCTCAGTTTCTCTGGATTTCGTTGACATTTCTAACAAAGTATTGAACAAACACAGCAGATGCCAACTGTCAAACGTACGATGCACGTTGATGCGCGCACACTGCACACCAGACTGATTTGTTTCAGTAAACTCCGACTGACCTACTTATCGTAGGGAACCAGGCTTTGCTGCGGCAGTATCAAACGAAACGGGGTTTCCGACCTGGGGAATTTCCATGCCTTCGGGGCGACAGTAACTTGTAAAACTGCGTGTACGATGAATAGCCTGTTTATTTGATTCGATCTTTCAACAAAAACAAACCGGTCAGTCGAGGATACAGAAATCAGATTGAAGTGTTACAGTTATGAAGAAATAACAAGCAAACAATAAAGGCCAATTTGGCCTGTGTGACAACAGACAGTATTTTTATTTTATCCACAGACGATCACAGCTTAACATCGCGAACGGACAAACGGTCGCCGGAAAATCAAACTCGGTAACCTCCTGGTAACCTGAACGAGCGTTCGCCACTTACTTGGAGGGCTGCGTTTGGTTTGGCTCCATACTTCACAGAAAAGTTACGACAGGCTGCTAAGAACAACGGGCCGTTCGTTCTGTTATTTGACGAGTCTATGAACAGTAAATTGCAACAGAAGCAGCTTGATCTTCACATCCGAATGTTTGACGAAGATAAACGCGAAGTTACGACGAGATACTTAGACTCCGTCTTTATAGGCCACGCTACTGCGGATGACCTCGTTCAACACTTTGGAGACCTTACTCTACCCTACCTCCCGATGCGCAATCTCATGCAAATTTCCATGGATGGACCTACCGTAAATTGGGCATTTTATCGCAAAATAAAATCTCTTTGGGCAGAAGAAACCAATGATCTCATAGATGTCGGAAGCTGTGGTCTACATATCATTCATGGGGCATTTAAGGATGGATCAAACGCTACATCATGGGATGTTGAGGACTTTTTGTCGGGGATTTACAGACTTTTTAAAGATTCGCCAGCTCGTCGGGAGGATTATACAACCATTACTGGTTCCAGGGTATTCCCATTAAAGTTTTGTCCATCGTTGGGTCGAGAACGCTAGAGTCGCGACGCGGGCGCGCGAAATCCTAGTCGATATCAAGAAATACGTTGAGAGGGTACAGACAGACAAAACCTTCACTACACCGAAAATAAAAACATTTGAGACGGTGAAAACGATGTGCAAAGATGAATTAATTGAATCAAAACTTTGCTTTTTCATATCGGTCTCCGACCAATTTACGCCATTTCTGGTAAAATACCAGTCTGACCAGCCGCTCTTGCCGTTCATGTCCGGAGACCTTCAGAACATGCTACGGGGATTCATGGCGCGCGTGGTAAAATCCAGTGTACTGAAGGATGCGAATACAGCATTTCAAATCGCGAATGTCGATATGAAGGACGATAACATTCTTCGATATAATAAGGTTGACCTGGGGTTTTCTGCGGACAAATGCCTAAAGCGACTGGTGGTAGCACAGAAAATAAACGAACGAAAATCGGTCGAATTTAAGATGGACTGTAGGAAGTTTTTGGTCGTTTCCATCAAAAAGCTCCTGAACAAATGCCCATTGAAGTATTCACTCGTTCGGTTTAGCGCATGCCTAGACCCGAGGAGAATGGCAGAGAAACCAGAGGAATGCCGAGATCATTTTCAGCGTGTTTTGGTCAAGTTAGAGGCATGCAATCTGGTGAAGGAAACTGACTGTGACGCTACCAAGAGACAATATCAAAATTTCCTCGAGACCGTTGTCGTTTCATCAAAGCGCAGTTTTTCATCTTTTGATTTGAAGGAGGAGCGTCTAGATGTATTTTTACGGAAACTTACACGTGAAGATGATCATCTGCTTTGGAGTGTGATGAAGATTATTCTAACCCTTTCACACGGTCAGGCTACCGTCGAACGCGGGTTCTCCGTAAATTCACAAATTGTAGTGGAGAATCGCAAGGCGGCGTCTTATATGGCCCAGAGAGTTGTGCACGATCACGTCAGTTCAGTAGGTGGAATTGGTAATGTAAAACTGGATAAGCCTCTGTTACTAAGTGTGCAAGGTTCGAGACAAAAATACGTGATAGACCAGGAAAAGAAAAAGATGGAAAGAGAGGAAACTGAGAGGGACAGAAAACGTAAGGCACATCTTCAGGATATGTCCAAAGTGAAAGAAAAGAAACGTAAACTAGATCAGGACTTAAAAGCCCTGATAGAGACCTTTGATGAATATTCACAGAAAATGGAAAAAACTGGAAAACGTGAATGGTTCACGAAGTACAATGCAATTCGTGCAACTGTGAAAGACAAAGAAAAAGAAAAACAGGACATAGAGTTGGTGTGGAATGATATGGACAAAAAGAGATTCTAACAAATTTTGGATTGGAACAGTATTTGTTTTATATTTGACATAACAGGCAGTCGAACTGTAGGGACCCCGTTTATTCAGAAGTCCCCATTTAATGATATTACCAGGACACTTACAAGACCCTCGAGACAATCCTTCCTTAATGTTATTTTCAATAATCACGTATATTCAATGCATTCCGGTTCATTTCAGAAGAAACATCATTATTGTTTACCATATACTAATAATGAATAAACCTGATTTCTTTGAAATAGAAATAACGTAATTGATGTTAGTGTTTCTATGCTATTAGTGAAGATATTACGGTTCTTCTGATCTGATTATTGACACAAAGGTTGTATGTCGGAAGAGACGTTTACGTAAGATAGTCCTTGTTACCGGCGGTAATTTGATAACAACCGAAGTGGAAGTTGCAATAGACATATGTACGGTTCTTAATAAACCTAATTTCTTTTGCAACAAAATAACGTAATGGATGTGAGTTTTTTTTTTACACTTTTAGTAAAGATATTGTGGTACTTCTGATCTGATTATTATTTTTTAGCTTTGAAACATTTTTTATTTTATTTTCATGAGACATGATCTCACTGTTACGCAGGCATAATATTGAGATTGTGGTAGCTGAATATATTGTGAAGCGAGAACCGTGTACAAGCACTAGTTTGGCCCACGTGCTATGCCATCCAAGCATTGATCACGTGATGTTATTGAAACTCTGTATGGCGAGAAAACGTACAACCAACACGTGGCACGTTGAAACTTTCATTCTACAGACTCCACCCAATTCTATGAAGGTATTTTAATACATTTGTAATCAAGGATCGAAGGGATACAGTGAATTGTTAGAAAGGGCAAGCAATTCATGTCTTTTGTTTAGCCGATATATCGGGCGGGATGAGCTCGTTCCAGCTGGAAAGATTGTTTATCGTCTCGGACGAGTTGGCCCTGATATGGGCCTCAGACGAGTTGGCCCTGATATGGGTGTTCAAATAATGTCGGGCGCTTGATTAATTTGCAGTTTGTTTTATTGACATAAACAGTTTGAAAAGCCCTTCCACAATATTTCCCTATGAAGAGCAATCAAGAAATTATTAGGTTGATTCTCATTCTGAAAAAGACGTAATCTGTGTTTCTTCATTACATCGTTTACATATTTTTCCGTAGACATTGGCGACACTGGTATAGTTGGGCCTAGTCTTCTCGACCGTGACAAAAATTCTGCAAGGTTTCAAGCATGTCCTAAAAAGAAAATGAAGAAAATATCAGAATGTCTAAGTGACGGAATATGCCCTTGTCGCGTATGTATACTAATACAATGATATACGCGAATTTGTAATTTTAAATTGCCAGGCGTTCGATGAAACGAATCTCTTCATTGTCAGCGATCATTGTGGTCAATAACTCGAACTTAATGTAATGGTTAAAGAGCAGGAAGAATGCATTTGCTCTTTAAAGAGAGAACATAATGATGGAAAATGCAAGAGGCAACATTTGGATTATTCACTGAATAGGATCAAAGACGAAGAAGTCCGCCATTTAGCCTCTTGCGTCAAAAGGGACCATCAAAAACACGGCCGTTTTTCTATAATTGGCCAGGTTAGGGTACTTGGATAATCGCTGTAGGTCCTTGAAAAGTGCTTAAATTTAATGCAAGAAAAGGCGTGCGAACCCTGTTATTTGTTTTTCCTTAAGAAGATCGATATTACAAACAGTCTAATATTATATTTGGAAGAAATAAAATCGGCAGTAGTTCACAAAGACAATAGTGTTTTCTAATTGGTGATGGGGGCACTTCTAGGCCCAACATGGGAACATTTCATTCCATCACTTTCTGGAGGTGTGTCTTTGTTCTATGAAGGTGATTGCGCCGATGTTTAGATCTCACAGGACCAATCGGATGTGACCATTTGGGAAATGCCCTAATATGCTCTGATATCACCTGTTATGGTATACCGCATGGCTACATACAGAAGCGTCCATGTATGATTGTACCAGACAGATTGTCGTGAGAGGCGACTAACTGAGGCACCTGTGGGGTTCCCGGGTGTAAAAAGGAATAGGACCCCACCCATGTGGTTCCTGGGTATGAAAAGGAATAGGACCGAACGTCATGATATATGTATGACTGAAATATAGTTGAAAGCGACATTATACAATTATGTGATTCCAATGAGGTGAATACGATGTGTTATGGACCAGAGAAAACCGATATTCACCGAGGCCGAAGGCCGAGGTGAATATTGGTTTTCTCTGGTCCATAACACATCGTATTTACGAATTGGAATCACATAATTGTTTTATTATATGAAACAATCAAAATACGTTTGAATTTGCATTGGCTGGATGAAATATATATGGGGAAAGATGATTATTCTGAACTTTTTCATTAGATATATCTCCCCATCACGCATGTTGGAACGGGACGTCAGCCGCACAACGGGTGTTCGAAATGACGTCATTCGCGCGACCGGCTTCGGCAGTGACGTCAACAAAAGTTATATTCACCGGTCGGTGAATATAACATTCTGGCAGGTGAATATAGCTTTTTGTGAGATATCACATGACCACCGATGGACCAATCACACGGGATATTCGCCACCAGTCATATAATAATAAATTATATTCACTCACTCACTCGGATGATGGGCAGACAACAATCTGATTGACGTATCATTTTAGGGTGACTCTCCACTGAAGACTGAAATTTTTTCCATAAGGCCATAAAAAGTTAATTAATTGTTTCTCAAGTGGGTTTTTTTTTTCAGGAGCGGGCGGGCGGTTTTTTTTTTTATTTTTTTTTTTTTTTTGAAGGAAGGATGCGGGCGGTTTTTTATCTTTTTTTTTTTTTTTTTTACAAGCCGGGAAGACCATATATGTTTAAAATCAACTGCTTCTCCGATTGTGGCCTGAAGTGGGATGGAATCTCCGTCCTGCTTAGATTTTCCAATTGTACACGATATCGCGTCGTCGAAATCTGGGCATCGGGTGATACCGGTCACCTCGTTCAGGACCTCGATCACGGTGGCACTTGGGCTAACCTGTATAATTGTCCAGTCCTTCAGCATGTTAACCACCCCACGTTCTCGACATTCAGCAATGTATGCTGAAACCAGCATTGTGAAAACGGATAAAAAATGCGGTAAAAATACAATCACAAATTTCATTTCATTGGACCCATTTCCGATGAATTGTTTAAACTAGGCAAAGAGCATAATGAAAAGCATAACCGACGCTGGAACCGGAGACTAGGATGAAAATATTTCTTTAATTTACAGCCTTTCGTGTTGAAATGTGCACAATTTATGACGAAGATTTTAATAAATAATGTTATGATAAATATACTATTCGCTATTTATCAAATTACGACAAACGGAGAAGCGAAATTTACATAATAAAAACATACGGCAATCCGCTTCCGCTTATATTCAGGTCTGATTTTTGTATATGCGCAGTTTGGTTTGAAACTGGAACGAGTTCGCGCAACTGCCGGTTGTAAACTATTTTGTGATCGATACGATCATGGCGATGACATCTCTGTACGTATTAAAGCATTTTTCTTTTTCACAAACATAGTAAAACACCATTTTTGGGAAACGAATAGACATTACAACGAATAAACACAGTTTACAAGCACATTTACACATGCAATAAAAAGAATGGGAGCGGCCAGTATGCCAGGGATGCGGCGGATTTTTTTTTTTTTTTTCAAAAAGTGAAAAAAAAGTGCCCAGCGGGAGAGAAATCGAGGATGCGGCGCCACTTGAGAAACAATTAATTAACTTTTTATGGCCTAAGCTTACATATTGTTTTGAATAAAAATTGGGGGGTCTAGCACTTCTTAGAGAGCAGGAAGACATTAAAATCATTAATTTTGCATGTCTTCAAAAAAAGCTGGGGTGATGTCATATAATGTGTCAATGTGAAAGTCATGTCCGTGAATCTGCATGATGTTATATGGAACAATGACGTTCAGAACGCATTGATATCTAGGACTATCTCTGATCAATGTGCTTCTTGACTGCATTGAAACTTGCCCAAATTGTCATTTTGGATACTGCCGAGTCACTCAGATAACAAAAATGTGGGATGACAGTCCCAATGTGGCAGCTAGCTTACTGATGAGCTGCTATGCTCATAACCAGAATCTCTGAACTCTTTCGCGCATATAAGCGTGTTTTGACGACTTGCGTAGATTCCCATATAAGTGTGTTTTGACGAGTGTTCACCTAGCCCATGAAGACGGATTTTGACGTGTCACTGAGTTTCCATGTGATGGATTATTTTTGCAATTTTCTTGCGTTTACTTTGAGTAAAACCTAATTAAACCTATACATTTTCAGAAAGCCAAAATTTAAATAAATCTGACTATATGGACTGTTGGTATGTTTTGTAGTAAGGGTAAAATGAAATCGGGAGAGGAACAGAAATAATCGATGGAAAATGCGCGATTTGATACCAAATGTGTTTGGTGTGCGCCAAGAGAAACGTTTGAAAAATAGTAAAATCCAGTCATTCGTTTTTGAGGAGTGTGAGTGTGATCGCACTCCATCACACTCCTGAAAATTAGCTCAGGCGTGTGAACAATAGCACTCGCCAATTGTAAGCCTCCCTAAGTTGTAAAATCATTTTTCAAACTTTAGGAGTGTGATTAACAGCACTCCAGCTATTTTCAAAAACGAAAGACTGAAAATCTGCTTCCAAATTCCTGAATATTTCACGTAAAGCGCGTATAAACTACCAAAATATCGAACATTGATGACTAACTCGTCCAATCTGCCCATCTGAGTTTATTTTGCATATTTTCCGGGGACTACGCCGTAAAAGTCTGCCCGCCATTCTTCTGCATTCTTTTCTCGGCCTGCCTTTTCTCAACAGTGACTATAGCGACCACATGCAAACAAACCTTGTTCCTCCAATCACGCCGGGCCTTTGAAAAGGCTCTCAGCCTTGGCCAATCAGTGATGCTGTTTTATTTTCACCTGATGATGTTTATACCAGTCTTCATTCTCCTTTGCGGGAGTATATGGGATTATAACAGTTGTAGCTTGTCCTATGCCTGCCATCTTGTGATGTCACTGCCAAATCGCGAATTTATGGAGTAATAGCTACACAACAGTATATGACTAAAAGAAAAATGGGAGCAAGAATAAACGCTGCGAAGCGGTGCTAAAATGTGACAATTTCCTCGCTTTTTTCGTGATTTTCAACAGACGGAAAGCAGTGACAACACATTTTCTCACAAGATTACTTATTTTAGAATAATTGTTCCTGATATTGGTATAAAACGTGAACAAATTACGTAGAATGGGTCTGTGGGAGACCATTGGTAAATATTTCTCCACATGACATGAAACGTAAATGGCATATTTTACATCGCTGAAAAAGTATGAAAATTGAATTGAGTCCATGGGTTAAAGACCCACGCCATTACAAATCTATTATGGGTCAGAGAGAGAAAATTCCCCACAAGTCTAAGGGGGAAAGAGTTAAACTTACGGAATGGACAATAACATCTGTCTTTCTCACTTGATAATAGAAATGCAGCATGCACAGGTCCCTTCCCAAGCAAAACCTTGAGTGTGAAGCCAGTTCCCCCCCCCCCCCCAACACAATTCTTCAGGCTATGCATGGAGCTCCCAGGGATTGACCTGCCGGGGTGTCATCGTTGTCTTACCCAGGTCATGGTAATAATGAAAGGACTTCAGAAAGTTCGTCGTAAAAGAGGCGACTATAACTGGGGAAACAGTAATAGAGGCGACTATAACTGGGGAAACAGTAATAGGACCCTACCCATGGGGTTTCGGGGTGTGTAAAGGAATAGGACCGATCCAAATGTGATATGACTGAAAGATTGTTGAAAGTCACATTAGCTGGTTTCAACGAATCCGTTTCAGCTACATGTAAACCCAGACTTGGCTAGTTAAGATGTACAGTGGATGGAATGTAGGTGATGATTAAATACTCCCTCCATCAGGAGCTTCCACACAATGATATTATTTATTTGGGTCCCCCTAGTCCTTTCCCACCTGGTTCAACCAGAAGATGGAAACAGACTTGCTGCTAAATGTTAGTTGTCGAAATCACAGTGACATCTTAACAGAACATATTGTCGCTTTTCCATTAAGTAATTGTACAAGCATTAATTTTCTGTTTGTTTATTGCGAAATATATGAGAGTGTCACAGTACATATTTCTATTTGGTTAGTCTGCTATATTATAACATTACAATGTCCATCATTGTACATGTATACACATATCTTGTTGACTGGCTGACTTCAGAGATCAAATTATCTTGAACTCCGATTACAGATTTGCATGCTGAGTTTATTCTCTGAAACCAAGCTACACAGTACTACACTTGATAGTCTAGTGGCTTAACGCCATTTTTCAATGAAATCGTGACATGCTGGATTAAAGCACCAAACTTGGCAGAGTCAATGTACATGACATGCACAAACATTCCGCATGGCGGTGCCCGACCTGAGTGACCTAGTTTTCGAAAAATCCAAGATGGCGGCCAGTACGCCTGTCAAACATATAAATACCCGTATTTCTTCTTGTTGTTGGGTTAGTGTGTTCATTAAAATGACCAAATATGCCTTTGGGAAGCCTAGAAATTGATATATTGGTACCTCAAACCCTTTGCAACCATAACCATTGTCAAAAGATATGATTTTTAACCCAACCTGGTCTTTTTGTTGGGGTGGGGCACTTTTCGTCGCTCCCACTTAGTGAACTTTTTTCTGCTGCTCCAAAACGACGAAACCTATGGGGTTGAAACTTCCTGACTTTTTAGCTTATCGTATTGGGGTCATTTTAAGGCCATTTGCATATCATCCAGAGCAAAATGGAGGACATGTATCCCAGAAATCGTGTTTTCAGTCCTTTCTGCCCACTTCTTTGCATTTTTGTTGGCGAAAGTAATTAGGTAAAACTAGTTATTGTCTATTATACTTAGTGGTTTTTAAAAAGAAGAATCGACAAATATAAATTTTGATAAATCGGCTCAAAAATTGGCCAAAAAATAGCTTCAGCGAATATGACGTCACTGTCACGTCATCATGAGGGCCATCCTGCATTTTTTTTGTAAGATACCGTGTTGTAAGTTTCAGTACTCTACTGAAGTTGTATTTTTTGATGTGAGAGGCGAGGGGATTTCAAGTGTCCTGTGGAGAAATCTGACGAGGGAGCTTTGAAATATACACCTGGAAAAAAGATAAGCACCCCCATGAACATTTACAAAGGTGTAAGTATTGGTCGATAACAGAGGTGTACACGCCCAGTAAGTTTGTAAAACTGCATGCTATCATGTAAGGTCATGTTCTGGCTACAAGAAAACACAAGAATGACAGTTTTCTTTATCATTTTAATGATAGCACTGGCGTACCAAAAATGTAACTGTTTGAGCTCAAAATGATACCCGTTACAAGTATGGAGCTGGAGAGTCAACCAGGCAACATGGTTTGGATATGAATGGATAAAAAAATCATTTGTAACAAGGGAAAGTTTTCCAATTCAATATCTCGTGTATCCTCCACGTGCTTGGATAACTGCCTCTACCCGGCGTCGCATCCTTCCAATCAATCGTCGTAATCGTGGGGAAATTCAAAATGGAGGACATGTATCCCAGAAATCGTGTTTTCAGTCCTTTCTGCCCACTTCTTTGCATTTTTGTTGGCGAAAAATGACTAGAAAGTAATTAGGTAAAACTAGGTATTGTCTATTATACTTAGTGGTTTTTAAAAAGAAGAATCGACAGGTATAAATTTCGATAAATCGGCTCATAAATTGGCCGAAAAATAGCTTCAGCGAATATGACGTCACTGTCACGTCATCATGAGGGCCATCCTGCTTTTTTTTGGTAAGATACCGTGTTGTAAGTTTCAGTACTCTACTGAAGTTGTATTTTTTGATGTGAGAGGCGAGGGGATTTCAAGTGTCCTGTGGAGAAATCTGACGAGGGAGCTTTGAAATATATACTTCGATGATTTAGTAAGGAATGGCAAGGGCTTTCAGGAACTTGATGCAGTGCTCGTCGACTTGGAATTAAGTGGATGTGAAAGAAGATCGAAAAATCACCAAAAAACAAGCCGATTCGGGTCGGAGGGAGAAGGTTGTCCAGCTCAAGATACCGAAATGCTTGTTATCTCTGACTGTCGGAGGAGATTTATTTACTATTGAAACAACATGTCATAATAGATGTTTGAGGGCTTACAGGTCACAAACCACTAAATAATCGCCTTACGTAAATTCATTGCGAAAATGATACTCCCTATCATTCGCCACCATGATTGACCTACCACATCATGTAGCTTAGCTTTTCTGCTAAAACAAATGGAAAAAATCAGCATACATTTCCCACGATCGTTTGAGCCAGAGCCGGCAGAAAAAATGACTTGAATAATTTCCATATCTCGTCAAGTTTCGTCAACTGATTGGCGGCCATCTTGATTTATGATTAAATCTGTCATTGTAACCTATTTGAAATATTCGTTTATGATCTCCGTGCCCCACAAAACATATATATGGCCACTTCAAATAAGATGTTAGCCAACATACAAGCGAAGATATGACCATTTGAATATTTAGCGGCCATATTGGTGGCCATCTTGGATTTTGAGAGAACAAGGTCACCCAGGTCGGGCACCTACAGTAACTGTGCAAAGTTTCATGCTTTAATCCGGCGTGTCACGATTATTCACCTAAGCGACTGGACTATGATAGGTGTCTAGACTGTGCTCAGAGCCACACCCACACTTGTTCTGCTCCTTCAACATGAGGTCCACCTGACATCTAGAAATTTGAACCACATGCTGACTGTATATGTGTAGTTTGAATATATAAAGTTGCTTGGTTTGATATTTGACTTGTGTTATAAACATGTGACAAATTGGAGTTAGCATGTCAGCCAGGATATAAAAGCTGCCTGTCAAAATATCACATTTTTCGGACTCTGGACTATCTAATTCTGTATTTTTCGTATCTCATGTTATTTTTTTTTTTATTTTTGCCTGTCCAAATTTGAAATTATCTACATTTACTATGGAATCCCGAATAAGTCTTGTACATGTACCAGGATCTCGAATAGTCCTATACATGTTGTACTACAATGTACTATGGATTCACAGTTAGTCATGTACATGTGGTACTATGGATCCCAAATCAATCATGTACATGTAAAAAAGATCCCGAATTATTCATGTGCACATTGTACTACAGATCCCGAATTAGTCATGAACAGGTATTATGTATCCCGAATTAGTCCTGTACATAGATCCCAAATAGTCCTGTACATGTTGTACTATGGATCCCAAATTAATCATGTACAGGTTTTATGGATCTCGAATTAGTCATGTGCGGATCCCAAATTAGTGCAGGTTAGTTTGCCATTCACAAATTAAGAAATAATGTTTTCATAGGCGTGTTCAATGGTTATTCTACATATGGTTAATTTGGGAAAGTTTATATTTTAAGGAAAGGGTGAAGCCTGCGCCATAAAATTGGCAACTTTCCCAACTACACCATGCATGAAATAACCACTGAGCTTGCCTGTGAAAATATTGTTTCTATTCTATTGCATTATTCAAATTGATTATCAACAAAGATTACAATGAAAGGTTGAAAAAATATGGTAAACTTTGACATCCTTTCTTCCTTTTGTTAAAAAAAACTGGTCCACTGATATTAGCATGATGCTCCCATCTCAGTTGGCATCGTGCCAATATCAGTGGACGAGTGTATGTTGTCTCTGAAATGGGGAGTGATTTTGTCAGCTAAGTCAGGCTTTTTGGAACATATGTGGATATAGGTCTATTTTTGTCGTTTTGTTAATCCGTTTCTCAATGGAAACAACAGTTAAACTTGAGAAAGAAATTCCATCTTGTAATTCATTTGTTTGTCTTATTCGATTGTGACTTGTATGAAAGCAGACATGCCTTTTCTCACCCGACTTGTGAAATAGAATCTTCCAAATGAACACCTGCACTAGACACATACATGTACATTTCACACAACTGTGCTAAAACACTCAATAAATGCACAGTTAGCGTGTTGTTACAGATACAAGTGTTATAGAATAACATACGGTATACATGTGAAATGCAATGACAGTTGCCTCGAACAGCATCGCAAGTCAAATTTTGGTTGATTTACATGTTCTGGTACCTGTGAATGTAGATCTGTTGTCAATCATGTGATTTGATGATGTGGTATGAACGTGTTAATTTCCAGGTATTACCACTTGACGAGGTGAATATTGATTCCATCATCCTGGGCGGTGACTTAATTTCTCCATCTCCTGCAATTAACTCGCGCAACTGATGTCTCTTGCCTGCTATGCCTGTATGGTGATAATTGGAATTCTTGCCACAGTCTCATCACAGATGGTCACTTGACTTTGTATTGGACAGTGTCAGTGATAAAACATGGGAGTTGACTACACCACTGGGAATGGGGATGATCAAATATTACACATACTTTCTTTTTTGGCTGATTTTAGTTAAACTTAACCTATTGTCTACACCATGTACCTGTAGCCTCAACCCTCACAATTAGCCCCGGCATGCGGTAATTGCTGAGGTAAATGCTGTGGCATAATCAGTTCACTTCAACAGTTGGAACACAGTGTTAAATGGGAGTTGTTTTGATGCTACATGTACCTGAATTTTACAGAGGCAGATAAGTTTGCCTACATGTAAATGCGAGGGTACCCTGCAAATTTAACTGTGTATATTCTTTTAAATGCCCATCTGTAAATTGTAAATTTTGTCTGATTCATCACACTGTGATGTGTTTACTCAGGAATAAAAGTGTGTGTCAATAACACTCGTACAAGACAATTCATTTCTAGAGTAAAGGACTTTTGAGCGATATCTGTATTAGAGATTACTTTTCTCCATTTGAAGTTGAATGAAAGTTTGCACAGTATACTACGACTTTTCCATTTTGTTTCCAAAATTTAAATTAAATCTATCTAGCACTAGCTACAATGTATGTACCAGTTAACCTTGAGTGGGAAATGATTGAAAGACAAAAATAATCTACAGGTTTATTTCATCAAGTCATAAATGATCAGTCTGTCTGGAATAACATTACAAGCCCAGTGTTATTGTGCCTCAAATATAACATAGAGTGAATGGGGATTTTCTTCGAATCAGCATGGATTTTTATAAAATTCCGGAATTTCGGAAAGATTGTGTCTGAATCATGCTGTGAGTAAAGAGTTAACCTGGAGTGGGAAATGATTGAAAGACAAAAGTAATTTATTTACATGTTAATTTCATGACATCATTATTGGTCAGTCTGTCCGAAATAACCTTACAAGTGCCCAGTGTTATTGTGCCTCAAATATTAACATAGAGTGAATCTGCATGGATTTTTATAAAATTCTAGAATCGGAATCGCTTGTGTCGATCATGCTGTGTGAAATTTCACTGCTGTGTTAATATAAATCATGTTTCGCAATATCACCAAAAATCATTTGCCTTGCAGGCTAGAAGAAAGTAATTATTTTCCCCATCTTTTAAATGACATGATTTCATTAAGAGAACTGAACTCTACTGACATCAGACCAATAATTCCATGACACTGTTTCATCACAATAGGTCATTGATCACTTAAATGGTATGAAAACATGGGGTTATCCAGTACCAGTTTCAACAAAACAAGGCTGACCGCAGGGTGCCCAATTTCACTAGTTCCACATTGAGACAATACTGTAATTCAACTGGTCATAAATATTGCCATTGCACGTTAATTTGTAGAGGAATTACTTGAAATTCACAGGCAATATTTTGGACTCCCTGACATTCAACCACCAGCACTTTATCTGATGAGAGAAAACTCCATTTTGACTTAAATACATCTGCCTTAATAATTTGTCATCCATCTTTATTATTATTCATCTCTGTTCGTTAGATGAAACAGGACTCGAACTTACATGTAGCATAGGTCCCTGCCTATCAACATCTGATCACCCTCATCACTATATTTTGAAATTCCACAATTTCTCATATACTAGTCTACTGACAAGTAAACCTTGTGTGCATCCAATGGACAAAGGGGAGAATTAAGCTTAAATCTGCTGAACTAAACTTGATCATCTGTAATAGCACTGAGCTCCTTCTCATTCATTTCAACTTCTCTCTCGAAAATTACTAGCTTCAGGTCAGTTGTGTTGAAAAAACTGATATAAAAAATGGCATGTTTGGCTAGTATTCCCACTGTGCATGCAGCATTTATGTGGGTCAGGAGGGGCTGCTCTGATCGAAACTTGGGGGACCAGTTAAAACTTGGGAGGACTATCTATGTAGTTGAATTCAAATTCTTCTTAATGCTACTGGCAAGTTCTTTTGCACTTATAAATTCAAGCCCTGTAAAAGTTACAATATTTTCTTCGTCGTGGTCTAAAACAGCCAAAGAGCCTTTCACTGATACATCTTTCCTTTGGCCGATTGGTTTGACCGTCATTGATCTCTCTTTTATTCCTAGGATTAGTTTCCACTTGTGGTTTGTCGTTATTTTTCTCAGATAATCCTACCCTTGAATCAATGGTTATAAGAATCACTGGCACATCAAGCCTCCACAATAATATGTAATGGTATTGTTCTATTCTGTAAAAAAGCCCATTATAATGGTCACTCTAGACTTGTATTTATGGCGTCACTGAATATCTATTTGGTATAATGGTAGCATGTAATTACATATGTAAGCTTACACTTACATATGTAAGCTTGCACTTGAGTGGGCATGCAAAAGGAACAAAAGTGATCGCCAATTGATTTTCTTGAATAATTCAGTGGGTTTATATACTAGTCTGCAATGTTATTCAGTGTCTTTAAACTACATGTTGGTTACATGTATGTAAATGTGCATGTAGTATACATTGAGGTGATTGGGTCAAGAGAAAACTTCTCGAACAGCAGGGTCAGTTGAAATGTTTCTGTTAAAATGCAAAATATAGCTCATGTATGTTTTGTGCACAGTAAATACCAGGGTCAACAGATCTTTATATGTGGGAGTTTTTTCCCAATTTCCTGGCATAAAAATACTGTACTGGGATGTGTTGTAGGAATGTGTCAATGAGATTTGCTGTAAGAATATCAAAATGGGATTTGCAGTAGGAATGACACAATGGGATATGCAGTATAAATATCACATTTGGATGGGCAGTAGCAATGTCACAATGGGGTGTGCAGTAGAAGCAGTGTCATGATTGAATGTGCATTCACAATGAAATGTGTTGTGGGAATGTCACAGTAGAAATGTAACAAGTGAATGTGCAGTAGAAATGTAACAAGTGGATGTGCAGTAGAAATGTAACAAAGGGATGTGCAGTAGAAATGTCACAGTTGGATTGGCAGCAAGAAGGTCATGATGGGATGTGCAGTAGAAATGTAACCAAGGGATGTGCAATAGAAATGTTACAGTTGGATTGGCAGCAACAAGGTCACGATGGGGTGTGCAGTAGAAATGTAACAAAGGGATGTGCAGTAGAAATGTCAGTTGGATTGGCAGCAACAAGGTCACGATGGGATGTGCAGTAGAAATGTAACAAAGGGATGTGCAGTAGAAATGTCAGTTGGATTGGCATCAACACTGTCACGATGGGATATGCAGTAGAACTGTCACATTGAGCTATAGAAATGTCAAAATGGGATGGGCAGTAAAAATATTTCTATGGGATGTGCAGAAGCAGGCATGTCACATCTGAGTGTGCAATAGAAATGTCGCAATGTGATGGCCAGTAGAAATGTCACAAGTGGATGTGCAGTATGCATATTTCAATGGGATGTGCCGTACAAATATCGATGGTTTGTGTTTTGGGAATGTCACAAAGGGATGTGAACTGGAAATGTCACAATGGGATATGCAGCAGAAATGTCATATTTGGATGCTCAGTAGAAATGTAACAATGGGATGGGCAGTAGAAATGTCGCAGTGTGACGAGTGGTAGAAATGGTACAATGGAATGTGCAGTAGCAGGCATGTCACATTCAAGAGTGCAATAGATGTCACAAGTGGATATGCAGTAACAATGTCATGATTGGATGTGCTGTAAGAATGTCACAAAGGGATGAGCAGTAGATATGTCACAATTGGATAGGCAGTAGGAATGGGATGTGACAAATACTAAGAACAAGTTATACTTTAGAAAACATTGGGCCCAACATCTTTTTTTTTGGCATGTGGTTTCTGCAGAATTCAACTTCCTGTCACCTGGAGGTCCCTGCGCATGGGAAGAGATTGCGGCTCAATGATTGGTTGATGAAACAAATCATGGAGCAGTCGCCCACGGGTGACTTGCTAAGACTGGGAGGGCTTACCTCCTCTGCATCTCTACATGTAGCTTTAACCATCAGGAAGGAACCAAGCACCAGAACCATTTGCACAATTCACAATGCAATACATTGAAGATGACAGAGTTTCCTGTTTAAATTGAATTACTAAGTTGCATATGTATTGTTTTTCTGATGTTGTGAATGGGATATTGATCAGTTTTTCATTTCATGAGATACTTTATTATTCAATTCGATTTTAAGTGAAATCGTGGAAAATGTCAGGATTATACCTGAATTTACTGAAGAGTTTACAGTTCGACTTCGTAAAAAAGCAGTAACTTTGGAAATATCATTGACCTACTGCTGTTGAATTTGATTTTAATTGTAACAATGATGGTTAAAGCTAATTGCACTCAATAAATCAGAGCAATCTTTGAAAAAAATGTCCTCAAACTAAGCCCAAGGCATAGATTAAATATGGTTTGTATTCTAAATTAAGGGGGCCCTCGGTGGCCGAGTGGTCTAATGCGCTTCGCTGGTGACCGCTAGCCTCACACCGCTGAACCGGCATGGGTTCGAGCCCAGCTGGTCCATGTGGGAAAGTTTGTCAGTTACTTGCTGAAGGGCGGTGGTTCTCTCTGGGTACTCCGGCTTCCTCCACCAACCAAACTGACTGTCACCGTATGAGTGAAACAAACTTGAGTGTGACATTAAGCCAAATTCCTTCTAAATTAAGACAAAATTTGCAATGAATTGCCCCCAACTGGTTGAGACAAAGGCTAGAAAGCCAATTACACCAATTAAACTCATTTCATCAATTTTGATTATTGATTGTGCCAAAACAAAAACTACTTTGGTTTCTGTTTGCGTGACCCAAAAAGTTAGTCAGGTACATGTAGGTAGGAAAATATTTTCATTTATTTTTTTATTTTTTGGGAATTCTTGCATACCGATACTTTTTACATCAAAAGTGTTAATTTATATCAGAAATATAATACTTATTCAATGAAATATATATATATATAGTAAAATGTTATGTTCTGTTATAAGCTATGGGCTTTGGTTTATTTTTGTCACACACATTTCATTATATGATCTGTGAGAAATGATCACTGTAGGACATAGGTTTGTATATGAGTGGTTGAATGGAGGGTTTGAATAACAATGATGAATTGATGACCGACACCTGGTTCCCAGGTCCCTATAATTAATATGGGTTGCATTCGGTCATCTCCTTCTGAGTTGGTGTCCGGTGGAATTGGTTGGGCTGTTGATTATTTGCAAACACTGCCCCGCTGTGGAATTTTCAATAAGTACATGTAAACTTTTTGATAACTGAGCATTAATTTTCCCATATTGCGTGTTTACAGCCATTTGATTTTGTAGGTGTTACAGTGCATGTACCTCATTGAAACTGACATTAAATTATATTCACTCACTAACAGTCACTCAGCTAAAGTTTGGGTCACCAATTGGGCTCATTATAATGAGGATTAAAAGCAAAATCTGTGGGAGAAATTAATTTAATTTGAAAAAACAATAGACTGTACAGTCTACTCTATTGTTTGATAAACAAAATAGCTTATATTATATCTTGTTTCTGTTGCAGGGGTGCTTTCTCGGAAGTGGTCCTAGCAAAAGACAAATTGGAACCGGGTAAATTTGTTGCTGTGAAAGTGATTAACAGGAATGGATTAAAGGGTAAAGAAGAATCTCTAGAGAATGAAATCCAGGTGTTACGCAGGTACGTGTTCACTCTACCTGGTACATTATATGTCCATATACTCTGATCTGGATGCACAGAAAACCTGATACAGGCTCCAAGCAAATCCTGGACAACCTGGAATGTCCTGGAATTTTACACAATTTCATTACAGGTAATTGACAGTCAATCTTGGAAAATGAAGGCAAACCAAGGCCTGAAAATAAGGCATTAGAGGATATGGACCTTGCCTTTTTAATCCAGGGGATCCTCAGTGGCATTCGCTGGTGACCACCAGCCTCTCACCACTGAACCGGCTCAGGTTCAAGCCCTGTTGGTGTATGTGTGAAAGTTGGCCAGTTACTTGCCAACGGGCACTTGGTTCTCTCGGGGTACTTCAGCTTCCTCTATCAACTGAACTGGCTGTCAATATATGAATGAAATAAACTTGGGTGTGACATTGAAACCAAATTCACCCCCTTATTAATCCATGATATTTTATATGAAGACCTCATTCCGATTTGCAGGGAGTTTATTGGAAATGCCTGGTGCTTATTTTTTGGTTTGCAAGTCAAGGTTTGTTTTTGTATGTTTGTTGTTGTGGCAGATTTCTGGAATAGAATGACCAAAATGTAATCTGGGACCAGTATTCTGATCATTTTGAGATTATACCACGCCGACACTATTACCTCCCTCTACCAGTGTGTTTAACAGTTATGAGCTGGTATCAATACTGTCATGGACATGAATGAAGCAAAGATCATCGCCAACATAGTTTCAAAGTCGATACTCCAAGCTTTTCAACAAGATCAAATGTGATGAAATTATTTGTCCAGAAATTCTTCATTTTTGTATGCCAATGATGGGCAATCAGTGAATTATATTTCTATCGTGGTTTCAATAGAAGCCATCGCCCGTCGCAGGCCATGGCATCTCGCAAATTTGCGACACCTATTCCAATATTACAGTATTTTCGTTATTTTGGGATAACACTATCTTAGAATAGCACAAATTCTAGAATTTGTGCTATTCTAAAATTTGTGCTATTCTGAGATAGTGTTATCCCAAAATAACGAAAATACTGTTATACGATCACTTTCTAAATGATAAAAATATATTCCAATATTGTCAGTGTCAAATCCTGGAGTGGCCGCCAGGTTCCTAATCTAACGGCACACTTCTTGGGCTGTCAGAGTACCGCCTTGTCCGATGAAATTGTCACCATTCGTTCTGAGGAATGACAGTTGTACACCACATTTTCCGTTCTCCACCATGTTCACGTGGTTCTCTTTACCGAAATAGACGAATATAAATGAAAGATAACACGATAACGATTGGTTGATACTGCCCCAAAGAATGATGTCTTCGGTTATTCGGCCAATCACTGAGTTTGTTCTTCGTGCTGAGATTCAACAGGTTTATGAAAATGAAACGTCAAGCGAAGTCTGGAGTTTTTTGGGGTAATCCCGAAAAAAGAAGAACAAGATGGGTAATTATCAATTCACTGATTTGTCTGGCATGAATAAATCCTTTTCAGGGCTACTTTCAAATCATTTTCTGTTATATTCTGTCTATATACCGGCATTGAATATTCCCAATTCGCGCGACATTTAACAACAACAACGACGACACGTTCGGGATGTAAATGTGAAAGTGGATCATACACCAGTTAATATTGCCAACTGACGAACACTCATTGTTCCGTCTGGTTTTCCTGTCTATTTTGATGCCACCGACACAATAAACGCATTTTGTGCACAAAGTATAAATCGGTTGGGGTAAAGAGCCATCTGGGATATAATAGTTCAACTGAGATAGTATGGGCTATGGCTCACAAAAAATTAATTGAAATTATGCAAATAGATACTTCTATTTATTTTATAATTTCAACAAGAAATTTTCTTTTTCTTGTATGTAATTGCAGTTACTGGTACACTGGTTGCCATGAGTAGACTTAATTGACATAATATGCAAGAAATCCAAAGTTGGCCAAGTACTTGTTGTCGAGATACTGGGAATACTTTTGGAGACTAGGATACCTTTACTTTTATACAATTCATTGTAGTACGCTTTTATAATCAGCGTTTCTTGTCTAAATTTCTCCTGAAAAGCTCTCTGAGACCACCGTTTCTATTGTTGATTTAAAAAAAAAAAATTGACGGTGAGGGGGGTTGCCCCCCTCGCGCTCCACCCCCCCCCCCCTTTGGTCGCTTCGCTCCCTCAATTCGATCGCATTGCGATCTCAACCCCTACTTTTCCCTTTTCAACTTCTACTCAAGTCCTTAATGAAACCCCTGCAGGTCCTGCTTTTCGTCAAAATTTACTGGAATCCGAATAGACTCTCGTAACTGAAGTTTGCGGGAATCCATGGGAATCCAAAGATATCATTTCTATACAGCCTTTTTATGAATTCCCGCGCGGGAGTGCTGACGGATGTTGATACCCGGATTTCCATAGAAAAACAAGCCCTGTGTACCGATATGTCCTTAATGTTCTGAAAACTCCTGGAATTTGATGGACATCCCTGTGATGCTGATAAGGTGAAGGATACAGTATACAGAATTCAGGGGTCCATAGAAGTCACTTCTTATTACCGTTAACAGGCTGTAAAATTCACTCAAAAACTCGATAGAGGAGCCAAGAATCACGGTAAACTTATGAAAAACTCAATTCGGGCAAAAATGCTATTGCTAATGTATTAGAATATTACACACGAAAGGGGTAAAATTCTAGAAGAACTGAATATTGATTGGACAAAACTCAATTCAGCGAGAAAAAAAGAACATGAATATTTTGACGTCTATGAACCCCTGAGAATTATACGCATACCCCACATTTTCCCTCACATCAAAACGCTCAAACTCATAAGACAGTACCTGGGTAGTATTGGCCTCCACGGTAAATATTGTATGATAGAATCTGAGAGGTACATGACATATTGATTATCAGGGAGATTGGTAACACAAAGCTCAGTTGATTGGTACATGTACCAATGATAATTGGTGGACGGTTACACTCCATGCAGTCTTGCTTGTTAACTTTCTCTCTGATGAATAAATACCGATTTTTTTTTTTCGTCTGGGAAGAAATTGACCCAGATGACAAAAACATCAATCAATAAAAGGTCAAACAAATGTTGTAAACAAACCCACACATTTGTATTATAAAGCCTTGGGTTTTGATTTCGAACACAAATGTTACCAGCATATTTGGTATAAAATGCATATTCAGTATTAGGATGACCTCTCTTTTGACCAATTAAATGTTGTAATTCTGTTTTGAAGGGAACGTTGTCCTGATGTAATTCGTCAGGCAAGGGTCAATCATATTTCCATAGAATGAGTTACTTTTCATCCAAGAGCAAATATTTAATTCCCTCACCGGCGAATTCAGCGAAGTGAAAGAAAAATGACCAAGGAATTATTTGGGTCATTTGGGATACGGAAAACTCAAATATTATTGTGCATGACATAATAGACTTCTGTTGCCTTTGCTCTGCTTCAACATGAACAATTTAGCCAAGTGGGACAAGTTTGTTATCAGACATAAGCGTATCTAACATTTAATGTACACTCATTGATTATTCTCTCCCTCTAATTGTCATGTTGTACTGTCCACATAACGCCAACAATAGCATAGGCATCTGAACAAAACACGTGTGAATTGAATCTCCATCATTGTGTGCGGAAATAATATCCCGATCTATAATTTGCTCCGTATGGATTTGTGCAAGGATGTAAGTATTGACGGCTGAGTCCCCAGTTTGATAGAGAGTCCAGTTTTCATGCGGATGAGTCTGTGCATCGAGACTTTGTTTGTTACGCGATGGAGACGTACTGTAGTTAGGTCCACAAAGGAATTGCGAACGACTAAGTAGAGGTTATCAAATATTCATGATGTCTGATCTAAAGAGACTGATTTGAACAATTACCTCTGTAGCTAGGTTTCCCATCTTGATGGTATAAATCATTAATACTCCAGCCAGGCATGCTAAACTCTTTGGAGGGACTGTTGTATACATGCTGCTTTTTATTCAGGGCTAGATCGAGATACTGGGCAGTACATTTTGTCATCCATACTTAATTCTGCGGAGATTGCCCTGAGGACTACATGAATCATTCGCAAATTGTCCAAAGTAGAATATAAATCCTGGTCAAATTTACAACTAGTTTTACATTTCAATGGGGCATGTTTTCCATTCCTCAGCAGGCTTTGATTGTCCAGGGCCTGACCTAGATTTCCAGTTTGGGCACCTATACGCAGTGCAGATTGTTGCAAATTACAAGGGTCTGGTCCGTCATTCATAATTCAGCCGTCGTCCATTAAAGAATATCCGCATCCATAATCCAAAGACCTATTCCATATAACAGTACTAGCACCAAATTCAAAAAGACAATCATAGTATACATAAGCACAGGCTAGTTTCCTGCAAGAGAGAAGTTGCATCAATGATGCCGGCAAGACATCATGATGTTCCAAAAATATCAAATCCGTATCGCTGATCAGTATTCTTAATCCATAATATTCGTTGTAAAGTCGTCATCTAAAAAATGATGTATCTCAGTCACGCTTTGATTGTGACTGTTCATATGAGTACCATGAGGATCTTGAAGTACATGGGTTCATACGGCCCCTAGCCCCAGGTTAAGCGAAATTAGACACAAGTTACAGAACGTAACGCCATAGATCTTGCACGCTATGCTCGTATTTTGCTATCCGCATGCGATATGTATCGCCAAATTTGAGGAACTCTGAGTGGAGGCGCTTGGTGGTGTAGCCCTGTTTTATAAGGTCTAAATATGATGTATCTGTAGTTTCCTTCAGTGGGAGATGATATACCAAGGCATTGTGGAATAGGCTACTGTGCGGGACTACAAATATCCATGGAATCTCTGGTCATAACTACAGCCGGAACAACTTGAAGTTTAGCAACATTTACTTGCAATACTACATTGTATGTTCAGTTGGTTTCTGCATGTTCAGATAAGAAATTTGTAAACAGACTAAATATTTGGGTCAAATTCATGGTGCCCAAACCCATTCAAAGCAGGTTCAAGAATGGCCTGGAGCAGATCCTGTTCTCTGTCCATTCAATCAAGTTGAACCCAGGGCTGGTTGTGACTGACAAGAGTCTGGTTGAGTTGAAGGCTGAGAGGCATGTCATATATAGGCCTACATGTACCATGTAGCCTTTTTGACTGGTTTTCCAGCCTCTTGGTTTGTCTGTCATTCACTATTGAGCCTGCTGCTGATTTTAAGCTGGTAATGCTAGCCATGCAGCTCATTCGCATACGCATGTAGGACGCATATACCTTTCATACCAACCCTTGCCAGCATCTTAAGCCCCCTGCACGCAGCGAACATTTTGTTGTATTGAAACAAAAATAGTGTTTCGTGATTTCACCTGTTGTTGTTGCTGTTCCCTGCTCACAGCGTGGGTGCAGCTTTGTCACATGGCACGGCTCGCCAGTTGATTGGTTATTAGTTGGAAGATGTCCTGAGAAATGTCCGCAATCACCCCACATAGATGACAGAAACTTTGTTCCAGGACAAAACATGTTCGCAATATCAAAAAAGTTTGATCTCACATTGTGGTGACTCAAATGTGAGATCAAACTTGTTTGATATTGCGAACATGTTTTGTCCTGGAACAAAGTTTCTGTCATCTATGTGGGGTGATTGCGAACATTTCTCAGGACATCTTCCAACTAATAACCAATCAACTGGCGAGCTGTGCCCATGTGACAAAGCTGCACCCACGCTGTGAGCAGGGAACAGCAACAACAACAGGTGAAATCACGAAACACTATTTTTGTTCCAATACAACAAAATGTTCGCTGACACACAGATGACAAAAACTTTGTTCCAGGGCAAAACATGTTTGCAATATTAAACAAGTTTAATGTCCTGAACATTTGTGCCAGACTGATGTTTTCTGTTTTTGGGTCCCGCACACAGCAGACAAAAACAGCTCAGAACACTGTTTTTGGTCTAATATTTATAGCAAAATGTTCGTTGTGTGCGTTGGGCTCTTAGTTACCAGCCTACGAATAGCATGAAGCCAGCCTCTATTTTTGGGCTGTGTCTGTTAAAACTGGCAAAGCCCTTCTTCTCCCTTTTGTATGGTCAGATTTGGGGTCATGCAGATGTGGATCACTGAAATTGAGGTCAAAGGTCAATGTCATTGTGACCTAAAAGTAGGAAAATCATTGAAAATCCCAATTCTCGGAGGGAACACTTCAGTGGGAGATGATATACCAGGTACCGGAATTCCATTCAAGATTGCCAATCAAACCTTTTTTATCACAAAATATATGACTCGCTAATTTGGGCAAGACATTTTTTTATGTCTGGCATGTTACCTAAAGCCTGGACTGTCTAGGTCTTCCAAAATTGCACCCTGAATTCAGCATCTCTGTTCATTGAGAAACAGCCATATTGGAAAATCAAATTTCTTTCCTATTTTTAGCCCACCATCACCAGATGGTGGGCTGTTCAAATCGCCTTTCGTCCGTGGTCCGTCGTCCGTTCGTCCGTCAGTCCGTCCGTCCGTCCGTCCGTCCGTCGTCCGTCCGTAAACAATTCTTGTTATCGCGATTTCTCGGGAACTACTGCACGGATCTTTCTGAAATTTCGCACACATGTTCCCCTTGGGGTCTAGTTGTGCAGATAACTTTTCTAGCGATTCGAAAATCCAATATGGCCACAGGGCGGCCATCTTGGATTTCCCCATGAAACCTTGTTATCGCGATTTCTCAGGAACTACTGCACGGATCTTTCTGAAATTTTGTACACAGGTTCCTCTTGGGGTCTAGATATGCAAATACCTTTTCTGGTCCAATTCGAAAATCCAACATGGCCACAGGGCGGCCATCTTGGATTTCCTCATGAAACCTTGTTATCACGATTTCTCAGGAACTACTGCATGGATCTTTCTGAAATTTGGTACAGAGATTCTCCTTGGGGCCTAGTTGTGCAGATACCTTTTCTGGTCCGATTCGAAAATCCAATATGGCCACAGGGCGGCCATCTTGGATTTCTCCATGAAACCTTTTTATCGCGATTTCTGAGGAACTACGGCATGGATCTTTCTGAAATTTGGTACACAGGTTCCCCTTGGGGTCTAGATGTGCAGATACCTTTTCTTGTCCGATTCGAAAATCCAATATGGCCACAGGGCAGCCATCTTGGATTTCTCCATGAAACCTTTTTGTCGCGATTTCTCAGGAACCACTGCACGGATCTTTCTGAAATTTGGTACACAGGTTCCTCTTGGGGTCTAGTTGTGCAGATACTTTTTTTGGTCCGATTCGAAAATCCAATATGGCCACAGGGCGGCCATCTTGGATTTTCCCGTAAAACCTTGTTATCGCGATGTCTCAGGAACTGCTGCATGGATCTTTCTGAAATTTAGTACTCAGGTTCCTCTTGGGGTCTAGATGTGCAGATACCTTTTCTAGACCGATTCGAAAATCCAATATGGCCACCAGGCAGCCATCTTGGATTTTCCCGTAAAACCTTGTTATCATGATTTCTCAGGAACGACTGCATAGATCTTTCTCAAATTTGTTACGCAGGTCCCCCTTGGGGTCTAGTTGTGCAAGAAACCTTTTTTGGTCCGATTCGAAAATCCAATATGGCCACCAGGCAGCCATCTTGGATTTCCCCATGAAACCTTATCGCGATTTCTCAGGAACTACTGCACGGATCTTTCTCAAATTTGGTACACAGGTTCCCCTTGGGGTCTAGTTGTGTAAGAAACCTTTTTTGGTCCGATTCCGAAATCCAATATGGCCACTAGGCAGCCATCTTGGATTCCCATATGAAAACTTGTTATCGCGATTTCTCAGGAACTACTTCATGTATCTTTCTCAAATTTGGTACACATGTTCCCCTTGGGGTCCAGTTGTGCAAGAAACCTTTTTTGGTCCGATTCCAAAATCCAATATGTCCATCAGGCGGCCATCTTGGATTTCCCCATGAAACTTTGTTATTGCGATTTCTCAGGAACTACTGCATGGATCTTTATTAAATTAGGTACACAGGTTCACCTTGTCGTCTAGTTGTACAAGATACCTTTTCTGGTCCGATTCGAAAATTCAATATGGCAAAACAGGCCGCCATCTTGGATTTTCCCATGCAAATTTGTTATCGTGATTTCTCAGGAAGTACTGCATGGATCTTTCTCAAATTTGGTACACAGGTTCCCCTTATGGTCTAGTTGTGCAAGGTACCTTTTTCGGTCCGAATCGAAGATCCAATATGGCCACAAGGCGGCCATCTTGAATTTCCCCTTGAAACATTGTTACCGTGAATTCTTGGGAAATATTTCATGGATTTTTCTGAAATTTGGTACACAGGTCTCACATGGGGCCTATTAGTGCAAGATACCTTTTTTGGTCCGATTCGAAACTCCAAGTTACGCTCCAAATTAATTTGGTATTAAGTGACGTTGCATCACAAGAGTCGGCGGATCAAACGGTGGGGCATATTCTATATATTGACTATAGAGAATATCCGTACCTTCACCTTTCATATCAAGGAGTTCAAATAATTCTGAATTAAAATGTATTTCTTCAAATTTTAAATCAGCCTTCTTTAGTCCATGCAGTAGCAAGTGAACTGCTCCACCGTTTCGTATGCCGACCTCAGTCTTGTGACTCAATGTCACAACTCGACAACTGTAGACTACTGGATGTTTCGATCCAAGGGAGCTAATCAGGATCCAGGCACTTTTGAAGTTTCAACATTACTGCGCGGACCGGATCCCTTCAGTATTAAGCATTATTGTACCATCTTACTATTTTCGAGCATGGTATCTTGATTTAAACAGTATATTTATTTCACCAGGAAACAGGGATCGGCGAACAGGCAGAGCCTATTTGAACGCCTCTCCCAACAGACATATTACACATACATTTACAATTACAAGATGACAGACAACAGTGAATAGAATAAGAAACAGTTACAAACACAATAATTAACATGCAGCTGCATGGTATCTTAAAAGAGATATCTCAAAATAGCCCAAGAAGCAGAACAGAATTAGCATTCGTTCCTAATTATAAAATCTGAAGTATGTTTCATAGCTCATGCTAAAGTGTCAAAGAGATTGGTCTTCGCTTCCAGTACCCAATGATGACACGTGCAAAAAAAATAAATAAACAAAATACTACAAAACAAAGGCGAAGGATCCTCGGTACATGTACATTCACTTTCAGACTAACTTTGCTCATTTCTCTTGTATTATAACAACCGACATAAGTAAAGTTTCTAGAAATCTTGAAACTCCTGAAACTTATTATCATATCTTGGTGTTTTTCAGTGGCCTTTTTCAATCTTTTTCACTCAGATTCGAAATTCTGTAAACAAAATTACAAATCAATTGTCTGTTCTTAGTAACAATGGACAAAAAGATCCTCTAGTCATTAGCTTACAATTATCGGACAATGGTGGGCGCCAAGATCCTTCAGGATCTCTCGTTCCATTTCTCCCTAGTCCCTAGTATTCTGCTAAATGTTACCTATGTTTTGTGTTAGTTTTTTGTACTGTTTGTTTACAGTTTTGCGTGTTGAAATTCCACCCATTAGAATGGAAAGATGAGGATAGGCTTGGGGGGACTTGAGGAAAAATATGGCTTCCTGTGTTTGCTTTGAAGTCGGGGCTACAACAACCTGATTAAATAATCTTCATACGATCAGATGGCAATTGTGACATGTGACTGGTGCTGTAATCGGACTGGAACTCTCTTGTCAATTGATCATCTTCGCTGAGCATGCCAAGGCTATCCCCGGGCTATAATCACTGACAATGTGTCGTTAATTGCAGTTGCATATGCAGCCTTCAGCTCCCCGAAATCAATAAGCGGTAGCTGTTGACGGCTCGTCCACATGATCAATAGGAACAGTCTGGATGGCAAAATTCACTGTCGTGTTCTCTGGACCGAAAACATGCACAACTGCGTGGTTAGCGGCATCTTGCTGTACATGTATGTTGTCCATGGTCTCCATGCTATGATTCATATTCCATAATTTTGCTTGATGATTTTACTCTATGATCCCAGATACAAACCCACAAATTACAAAAGTATGGGCTACAGGCTCAGATTGCAGCAGAAGCAAACCTACCACTAAACCTTAAGCTCTGCAGAAATGAAAATCGTGTTTGGTTGCACTTTCTGTACAATGAAATGGCTGGAAACCCATTTGCCATACATGTGCTAGACAATTATACAAATAAATCTTATTTATGTGGACTGTTTCTCCAGAAAATGACACTCTTCTAATAGTTATGCTACATGTACAGATTATTAACAGATTTTTTCATGATCATGACAACCTAGATAAGTGAACATTCTGCCAGAGTGGCTGACAGCATGATATACCATTTTCGGAAGGGAAAACCTAGAAGCTCTAAAGAGTTTAGTTCCCTACATGCAACCATCTGTAACTGCCGCAACATTGAGGAATTCTACAAACACTAGGGCTGCAATGGGTAGCTGGTGGTTCATCATATCCAAGTCCTGGTTATTTGGTTACAAATTGATGACTGCATGTCCAAAAAATTGACAATCGAAGACCTAGGAGTACAAGTTTGAAAATGGCAACACTTGATCCTGACAGGAAGCCTCCATTTGTATGCCCTCAAAGAGGCGAACGTATTACATGTATGTGATGGTAATTTCTGTCCATTCGTTTTCTGGCCTACACATGTACCTGCCACAATTTTCTATTTGCAGTTGGGATTTGTTGTGAGTGAACACACTACATGTACATGGAGTCGATGTTTTCATGTTCCAAATTTGAGGTCAAGGCCAAAGGTCAAGGTTTCTCCCCAGTGGACTTGTAGTGATTACCGTACCGTACTACTTGGAAAAAATAAGAAGAGGTTCAGAGAAAGAAATGCATCACGCTGCATCTTACAGTTTTAAAACTGGATGATTGATCCGTTAAATTTTTCAAATGGAAATCGGGCAAATCCATTCAGTTGTGAAGAAAATTCAGCCAATCACAGAGTTCCCATAGAAGTTTGTTGTTTCTCCATTATAAATTTCATTTGTTTCTCCCGCTAAACCATACAGATGTTCCACATGTATGACATGTTGTAGAATGAATGGTCTTTTTGTGATGCCTGACAATGTAAATGTTGATAAATGGTCGGATGGTGTGGTTTGTCAATGTTACAAATCTCTCTTGGTAATACATTTAGGTGTCCTGGCTTTGCCGAAAGGGCGACGAATCATGATTGATGATTCTCCATCATATGGCAGGTGTAGATTCTGGCAAGAACAAATTGGACGTTGACCTTTCTCAAAGTGACCCAGCGACTGGATATTACTGGTAGATTAAATCAGTTTCATTCTCACCTGCTGCCTCACACATCCAGTTGGAGTGGAGGCATGTAGGTGGCGCCACCTGGGACCAACTTAAACTTTGATTTTTTTTTCAAAAATCTAGTACTGGGGAATTTTAACAAATTTAGTACTGGGGAATTTTAACAATTTCAGTGACAAGAAGCTGGCATTTTGTTCACCAAAATTATGCATATATTTGCAAGTCCATACCAAAATTTAAGTGTTTGATCACAGATATTAAATTTAGTAACTGTGCGGGTATTATTGAACTCCCATGGGCTCTTGTTATTGTCCTCCGCCACGAAGTGGTGGGAGGACTTGGAAATGCTAGCCGTCCGTCCTTCCGTCCGTCCCACATCTTGTGAACGCGATATCTTGAGAACAATTCGACCAATCGACTTCAAACTTGAGAAGGTGCTTCACATCAGTTGGACGGCCATTGGTATTGATTTTCACTGAGGTACGTAATCCAAGATGGCCGCCATCGACCATATTGGATTCTGTCCGTCCCACATCTTGTGAACGCGATATCTCAAGAACAATTCGACCAATCGACTTCAAACTTGAGAAGGTGCTTCACATCAGTTGGACGGCCATTGGTATTGATTTTCACTGAGGTACGTAATCCAAGATGGCCGCCATCGACCATATTGGATTCTGTCCGTCCCACATCTTGTGAACGCGATATCTCGAGAACAATTCGACCAATCGACTTCAAACTTGAGAAGGTGCTTCACATCAGTTGGACGGCCATTGGTATTGATTTTCACTGAGGTACGTAATCCAAGATGGCCGCCATCGACCATATTGGATTCTGTCCGTCCCACATCTTGTGAACGCGATATCTCGAGAACAATTCGACCACTCGACTTCAAACTTGAGAAGGTGCTTCACATCAGTTGGATGGCCATTGGTATTGATTTTCACTGAGGTACGTAATCCAAGATGGCCGCCATCGACCATATTGGATTCTGTTCGTCCCACATCTTGTGAACGCGATATCTCGAGAACAATTCGATCAATTGACTTCAAACTTGAGAAGGTGCTTCACATAAGTTGGACGGCCATTGGTATTGATTTTCACTGAGGTACGTAATCCAAGATGGCTGCCATCGACCGTATTGGATTCTGTCCGTCCCACATCTTGTGAACGCGATATCTCAAGAACAATTCCACCAGTCAACTTCAAGCTTGGGGAGGTTCTTCACATCAGTCAGACGGCCATTGGTATTGGTTTTCACTGAGGTACGTAATCCAAGATGGCTGCCATTGACCATATTGGATTCCATCCGTCCCAGATCTTTTGAACGCGATATCTCGAGAACAATTCCATCCATCAACTTCAAGCTTGGGAAGGTTCTTCACATCAGTCAGACGGCCATTGGTATTGATTTTCACTGAGGTACGTAATCCAAGATGGCTGCCATTGACCACATTGGATTCCATCCATCTCGGATCTTGTGAACGTGATATCTCGATAACAATTTGACCAATCGACTTCAAACTCGAGAGGGTGTTTCACATCAGTTAGACAGCCATTGGTATTGATTTTCATTGAGGTAGTATGTAATCCAAGATGGCTGCCATTGACCATCTTGGATTTCACTCGCCCATATTGTACCCGTCTGTGTTGTGAACACGATATCTTGATCTATTCCACCCATCGATTTATAAACCTCACCATCCACAAATCCATATACAACTACAGACTTACATTCCAGTGTTACACTACCCATTACTGCTTCCCAAACCTCCTCAAATTGTCTCATCAATTCCAGATAAATGTCTCTTTCCACATACACATATCCACTTTCCAAGTTATATTTAAGGAGATAATGGAAGCGTATATGCTGCATGCTCTCAAACAGGCTACTTGGCGGAGGACCTGCTAGCTACTCAGCTTGTTAACTGTAGCAATCTGATTGGTTGTTATTCAGGTATGAAATTAACAATAACATTAGTGTCTCCTTGCCGTGAAACTCGGACAAACATGAGAAAGGAGAATTTTCCACCATTGGCAGGTGGAGTAAGTGGTACAAGATATAATCTGTTTACAGCTTTCATCAGTCTGCAAGAACCCAGATGAGAACACACCATGCTCACTCTATAACTTTGTTTATATTTGTCTATCATGTCTGTAGAACTCCAGGTGTATGACGATATGTGATTTGGCCGAGTTGGGTACACATAGATTGGAGAGAAATGTCATTTACTTTGATAAACTTAACTTCTTGTAATATCCAAACGAACAGCTGATCTGTACACTTGCCTGTAATAAAAAAGACCCTTTTGCGAACTGTTAAACATAATCGTCAAACGTCTGGAGTACTAACGTCATGAAGTCCTTGAGTGGAGTCATATATGTAGGTTAAGGGTTTGGAGTAATGCCAAAAGAGGAAATTCATTGGGAGATTTCATACTTTATTATGGCACCTGCTAGGGTGATTGGATCGGAGTATGGATATAAGGGTGCTTCGTCCAGTGACCTCTGATCTGATTAACAATACTGGCCAATCAAGAGTGAAGGTCAGTCTGTCCCTATCATTGAAAAGCCATCTCATTGAGAAGCCTCCAGACTATCTAGACTCATTTTGTACCCTGATACTCTATTCTGCTCCTTTGTATCATGGCATTTCCTGGTGGTTGGGGGGGGGGGGGAGAGGGTTGCGAACGACCCTCTCGCAGCACTCAACCTTATGCTATTGTATCGGAATTACTGGGGGACTCTTGCACTCATTAGGGTTAATTTCACTAGACCAACGCAAGTCTGTTAAAAGTCATGTATTTATTCGACAACACTTCTGTGACCATGCCACTGTGTTACAATCTGTCAAATTTGTATCGAGACTGTTCAAGACTTGGTAAAACTTTCCTCGCGAATGCAGTCCTCGGTGGTTACTTCTTACACGTAATCCGATCACCTGAAGAACAAACCAAATGACTTCTGGATTAGAGGAATATAAAGTTCACACGCGAAACTAATCACATTATTTACAATAATCAGTGAATGCAGAAAAATGTGCGGTCAATAGGACAACTAATCTCAGTATTTATAATGATCAGTGAATGCAGCGAAATTTAAGGTCAATGGAACTGTCCCAACATTCCAATACAGCTATTTTCCTACATGTATGTTGACAAGTCTCTCTAATAAGTTAGAATAGGAAACGGCCGTTGTAAAAAGTCCTGGTGATGTTCATGCTTGATAGATTGATCAGACTGAATCCAATCTTATCTACAGCATATACATGTATCAGCTTCCTGAATTATTCGGACAGACCCAGAATCCTGCAAAACAAGGTGGCTTTGAGGTATGCAACTCCTGCGAAGTCACATCTGCAAATGTATGCATTTTGATCTGGTGAATGAATAATGGGAAGGAATAAATCTAATAACTTGTGACAACTTGCCAAACATATGGATTAATCAATGTAGATTGTTTCTCATGGTTTCGACAGATTCAGAACCTCTGTTCCTCGAAATTACAGACCTACATTTACATGTACATTGTAAGATCTCTGGTTTTCGTGCATGGAACCCACTCCATCAGTCAACTGTTCCAGTCCCTTGAAAGCTCTAATTTCCTCATCCACTTTTTTTTTGCCTCCCATGTCCGTGTTCATTTGGGGGTGTTAAAATAATAGCTGGTAAGTGACTGATAACAGAGCCATGTAATTAGAAGAAAGCTTTGATGAGATTATGGCGTGGCTGTGTTGGTAATCTTCCTATTAACTTCTTCGTCATCTCCGTATTGATGGCATGTCTTTGGTCTGCCTGCATGGCAGTCTTCTCCACTCTCGATTTGGTGAACCTCAACCCTTAGTGCATCCTCATGAGCCAGTGTATCCATGTTGAAAATGTTGTGGAATTGGAAATAAAGAAGAAAAATTTGCATAACAAGGGGGTCCATTTAACGCCTTCATTATTGACTCTGCTACATGAAATTTAATAGACCAGTCAGCTGAGTGCCTACAAGTATATGTACACACAGTCAACATGAGATTCATCTCAACCTGTGCACATTTTCATAACATGTTGCCCTGGGGTAAGCCTCCAGACTACCCAGGGGTTATTCTTGACAACAAAAATTCATCTACTCAATTTCTGAATTCAACAAAACTAAATAATGTCTAAAACTCAATTTTCCCCGATTTTCATCGAATGAAGTATGAAAACTCAATTTTTCCCAATTTTCATCAAATGAAGTGCTAAAACTCAATTTTTAGTGCCTTTTCATCTTAGAAATAGGAAGAATCGATCATTC